>JZKD02S1624457.1:79356-91597 GCA_000966675.3 Picea glauca
AATCTTTTTCTTTGCATTAATAAACTGCTCCAAGTGGTCGTGTTGGCTGGGGCCGTGGATGTTTCCCCATAGGGGTTTTACCACGTGAAAACATCGGTGTGTTGATCTTTGATCTAGTTATTTGAGTGGTTACTGAAGGTGTTCGTCCTCAGTTGGAATACCTGTGTTGTTGAACAAGTTGTTCCTGTATGTCCAAGCGAAGACAACTTGATCCAAGTTGCTTCGTCCTTGATCTATTGCACACTACAATAAAACTCCATCCGTATGACCCAATTGTCAAGTATTTCTACATTAGCTTCACCATCATACATGGGAAATTCAAATTTAACATCAAGTTTTATTAAAGCCATTTCATTCTTATGTTTATGAACATGCTTCTTTGCATTGGATTTAGAACTTGAACTTGAAGAAGAAGGAGAAGAAGGAGGTGAAGGAGGAATTTGAGGATGATCCTCTCCTTATTCAACTTTTCCCTTTGAATATTCACCAATAATTGGTCTCTTTCATTCCAATTAATTCTCATACAAAACATTCATCATCTTCGACATAGCAAAGAAAGTTTTTCGAAACTCTTTCTCATCCCGAGAAAGTCCCTCTTCCGATGCCATCTTCTCGCTTTGAAAATTTTTCTTTCTCAATCCAATCAATGGATTCTCTTCAACAAGCTTGCCTTAACCACAATGTATATTTTCCTTGTTTAACATGAAAAAATCAAATCCAAACGTCAACTAGCTCTGATACCAACTTGATCTGAAACGATATTTTATACAACAATGGTTGAGTTATTACGCATGTGTTAATTAACCAATTAGGAATCTGAATGAAAGAGGAAGAAATATGATAGCCACATAAAAATATATAGATCAGAAATGAAGCAAGAAGAACAACAAACCATAGAAAACTAAAGTGATAACGGAGTTCGACAATCTCAACTACATCTCTAGGCCTTTGTCTCAGTGGGTGAGGCTTTCTTATTTATGTTCAAAGCTTTAAAAGTACATCCCAATAGTGCCAAAAGGTTATAAAATTGATCTGGTCTTGTTCTAACAAGTCTCTAGAACCCAACAAAAGAAATGACACTGAAATCGGATGAACGGAGCTCCCAAAAATGGCCCGCAAAGGTGTGCTCCTAAATAGCTTCCCTACATAAAAATGTCTTTGTCTTGGGAAATATTTAGCATAAAACTTATCTGAACCCCTTGTCCTCCCATGGCCTCAACAAGGCATGTTTTATATATATCTGAAGTTGGTAACCATATCCCAACTTCCCCCCAAGATCTAGCCTCAACAAGGGCCCAATATCCCCCAATATTGGCCAAAAATCTCTAATTTCATTGAATAAAAACAATAAAATCACTATAATAAAGTGAAAAAAACCATGGATGATTTTAGGGGATAAATTTCTCTCATGGGCTAATTTTCCACGGTTTTTCCAAAAACGAGATTCGCTATTTTAAAAATGATTCGCCCCAATTCTATAGGATAAAATTATTTTACCTTAAAAATCGCCAAAATTTTATAAAAACTATATAAAATCCTTAGAAATTTGAATATTTTTACAAAAATATCGCCAAACATTTATAGTTGGCATATGAAGGATTAGTAAGATTCGCCAAGGTCTCTACATTTTAAAATAAATTTCCATCCTTAAAATCATCCCTAAAAAAAACACTTTGGAAAACATTTTGGGCTAAGACCCTCTGGCCTGGGTGCATGCCCCCTTTACATGGTCACATGAATTTATGTGGCCAAGTGTCAGCTCCCTGGGACTTGCACATTGGCCCACTACTTTGTTGGCTCCTAGATTCATGGCACTTTCATAGGACCTGGGCTCGATCGGAGGGGATAACCCCCCTGCTGATCAGCCCTCTTGGTGGTTGACCCCTCGTCTCGTGGTGGCAGGTACTAAAATGATGAAACTGAGGGATGGAAAGTCACAACCGTGCACCAAAGGGTAGAGTCCAGGTCATATTGCATGGTCCAGTGGTAACTTGTGTTGAGGGATGGGGCTAGCCCCATCCCTTACTCTGCCCATTCAACCCCACACTTCAACATAAATATAAATGAATAGGCATATGGCATAAGAACTACCCATGGGCAGGTTGGCTAGCCCAACCCTGCCAAGCCTTTTCCTGGACCAGAGGTCAAGTGTTCAATTCAGGTGGAGACCCAAATTTTTTTTTGCAAACCATGAATGAGCCAATGAATGGGTGCCACATGGAAACCTAGTTTGGGCCACATGGCACCATTTCATATCCTAGCTAAATGCCACATTTCAATTTCTCATTGGTCTAGTTGTCTTCCACCTATCTGCCCTATCAGCTTACTTGCCCATTCATTGTCCACTACGTGTCACCGTATGGGTGTGCCACGTGTCAACCTTGCAGTGGTGACAAATGTCACTCCATGATTGGTCCTCCTGTACCTGTCATGTCATCAATCTGTATGCCCAATCAGCCTACCACATCAGTTGTACGGACCCTACCACATCATTGCCAATTGTTCCTGCCATGTCAGTTGTATGGTCATACGATCTATACAATCAGTTTCCACGTGGCACTGTACGGACTGTAAATTCATCATTTTTTGTCTGTTTGGAAAAACTAATAGATCAACATAGCTTGAGCATATAGTGTTCGTTTGAGCCCATTCAAGTTGCATTGGTTTTGTATCGATGAGGGATATAGACACATCCATTTTGAAGACATTATGAGAATGTTTATTTTTAGGCCTTTCTGAGCCCCATCAAGCTCCTGGATTTGATTTTGGATCAATGTGAACTTTCATAAGTGAAGAAAATGGACCTGTGAACATTGTATAGGATCTAGCAGGGATCCGAGAGATAATTCGACTCTAGCGAAAGATCCTAGATCAGGAAGTCACATGAGCTATAGCGGGTTTGCTTCACCAACTTGGATCAATTTTCTAGTTTTAGTGAGCTCCTTCTTGCTTTGAATTTAAGGTAAAAATGTTCTCCAATGATAAATTCATGATGTCATATGTTCATATCAATGTAGATTTTATGTCAATCGTGCGCAACCTTTAAATTCAATGGTAAATTTTTGAGAATCTATTCCATTTCTTGGAGTATTTATGGTCCAGCCATGATTCAGTCAACCAGATTATACCAATCGATCGGGGTTGTACATTTCCTTCCATATAAAAATTTGAAGGGAATCATTTTTGTTTATGCTTGATATTCGTTATTGTATGTGAATTCAACTAAGTCTAGATATTCTTCCCACTTAGTTGGTTTTGTTCTTACATGCATTCGTAACATATCTTCGATAATATGATTTGTATTTTAAGTTTTCTCATCCATTTTGGGATGGTAACTTGTGCTAAAATCCAAATTAATACCCAAACCTGCAAACAATTCCTTCCAAAATTTTGAAGTCAACTAAACATCTCTATCTAAATATTTATTTCATGAAAACTTTAGAGATATTAATTTCATTGTAAGTAGATTTCACATGTATGCAGTGTGCAAACTTACTCAACTTATCAATTACTACCATGATTGAATCGTTTTTTCTTTGATTCTTAGGAAAACTTGTAATGAAGTTCATTGAAGTAATTTTTTATTTCCATTATGGTATAGGTAGAGGTTGTAAAAGACTTGTCGGATGTTGATGTTCAACTTTCACATGTTGACAATCTAATCATTTAGATAAATATTCAGTTGTTTTAGATTTCATATAAGGCCAATAAAACTTTTTTCTTAAGGTTGTTATCATTTTTTGATATCCTGGCTGACTAGAATAGGGATTTTTATGTAGCTCAATCAAGATCATCATCTTCAATTTATCTAAATTAGGTATATATAATATGTTCTTGAACCTTAATAGTCCAATCTTATCGATGTTGAAATATGTATTGTTCAAATTTCCATCATTTTTCTACAACTGATATGTTGTTTTGATGTCTTCTACATCATTTATGCTTGGATATTTAATTGTGTCTTCAATATCACTTTCTCTTTTGTTGATAATTACTTCATATAATTCATTAGTTCAACAAATTAGTGCATATGAAAATTTATTTTCCTTTCCTTTGACATGTTGTACTTCGAAATCGAACCCGCTTAGAAAGGTTGACTATAATATCCCACTCTACTGAGCACATGTTATCGACTTGTTCTTTTAGGAAACTTGTGTGCAAGTGATCTAGTTATAGTACAACATTATTTGTTTCGACTATGTATTTTCATGATGATGTTGATGGGTTGTGATTTATTTTTACTTGATATATGTATTGACAAATTCTATTGACGATTTTACCTAAGTGTGCAGGACACATGACAGATTATAGATGTTGATGGAATCACTAGACCTCCTTGGACTTTGGATTGAGTCAGGGAGTGGATTGTAATGGTTTGAGTATTTTATTTATGCATATGTGACATATGATTGATTATCGTATGATTTTTTATATGGATCATTGATAGTGTTTTGTCGATCAATGCAGGCTAACGAAAGCTTGCTAATCTAAATCACATTAGGAGTACAGGGGCATGCACCAAAAATTAGAGATTGAGGGAGAGATGTGGCAGAGTCTCTGTTATAGCCTACTAGCACTCTCATCATGGCTCGAACTATAGGTTAATGATTACCTAGTTTGAAATGTCCATAATGTTGTGAGGGAAGAATGAGATAGTCACTCATGAAGATTTCTAAGGGGTGTGCAATAAGGTAGAATCCTTATTCTTTAAAATCCATTAGTCTCTCACAAGGTTGACTGAGTGGAGTGTTGACTCCAAGGGTTAGAAAAACTACCAAAACTAGTAAAAAGGCGAATGGCACCCTTGGAGCATGGGAGTGCATCTTGAAGGGCACATCGCATAATTTAAAAACTTGAGTCAATGAATCTAGGTGGCCTAGAAAATAATGAATTGATTTGACATTGTTAGATTTAAAATGAGTAATTTTATTAATTATAACTCCCCATAAAGTCTAAGACAATACTAAGACGAATCCTAAGTCTAAGTTTAGTAAGGGGGATAATAAAAATGTTAAATAAAATAAAAGGTTATAGATAAATCAATCTAAAGAAAAAGTGAGATAAATCTAAAGATTTGATATAATGCACATGTGTGCAAGAAAAGACCAAAATGGAATTTTAAAATAAGAAAGGAATAAAGAATGAGAGAATAGGCATACACATAGAATGGTATCTAGAGTCTAGCTACCACTAGTCCAACTAGAAGAAGACTCCTATTTTAACTCTAACTCGGATTTAGTAAGAAGTGAATTATTAAATGAGAATTTGTGGAATAAAGAGACAACTATGAGCAATTTAAGGAACACATTTGAGAAATTTGAGGTAAATGGATTTTTAATTAAAATAAAATATGTAATTACTTGTGCCACTTGGGCATAGGGTGAATAATCCCAATGGATTTAATTAAAAGTTAATTAATTTTTCATCTGGGCATGTGTCAGTGAGGAAATTCCTATAAATAAAATGGTCAAGGTGGGAAACATGATCACACAAGTTATTGGTAAGGTTATGATGCCAAATTATTTTTGACAGGTTTTACTTGTGAGAGTTTGGATACCAAGATTGATCTAGAGTGGTTGTTCTACCTTGCGAGGCAAGTTTGAGCTATAGTATTTATGGTTTGTGTGTGCTTGGCTCCTTTGCGGTTCAGGGGGCTAAGGGTGAAGAAGAGTACCCCTAATGTTGGTTGGGAGGTACCAGTGAAGTCTCTATGATTAGCAAGTTAAGGAAAGGAATGAGCACAAGACCTTGAAGAAATATTGATTTCGCATCGTTCATTGGTTCTGGCATTTTTGTATTCGGAATTTTATTCATAGTATTAGTGTAGTTGTATGTTAGATTGATAGAGACATTGTAGAATCACCAGAAGGCATGAAGGCCAATGTCTAAAATTTATGTCAACATATTTTGTTCAGAGTTTATATTTATTTACTTTTGATGTCAAGCAGATATTAATTATAGTGTTTATATTTAAAAATTCATTGTAATTCCATATGTTGTTGTTTTCTAATTTGGGAAGGCTTGATCTTCCTTGTGAAATCTGATTTTTTTTTGTAAATGGTATATTCTCAAAAATGGTTTTTAATTTGTATTGAATTAGAATGATTAGAGTTTAGTTGAGGCCATTCAGATTTAAATTTTGCATTAATCGCTGGAAAAATAAGGAGTTTGTTCCATGATTTTCATGAGTTCTATTGAAATTCCTTTTAAATTTCCAAACCAATTCTTGTGCTAAATTCTTTGTTGAAATGAATACTATATCCGAAGTTGTGATTTCCTATTTTAGATTAACGATATTCTTTCGATCAAAATGTGAATCCCCGATGAATTTATGTTTAATAATAATTTATTGTTATCTTTGTGGAAATTTGGTTAATCAGAATATTTTGGTAGCAAGGAACCTCTGTAAATCATTTGTAAATCAAAAATTTCAAGATCGGGTGATACTAGTCTAATGGTTTCCAGGATTCTTCACTCACTTATAATCCAGGGTGTAAAACATTTTCCATAAAAAATATTTACATGTGACAAGGAGCTAGAACCCGGTGCTAGTAAGAAGTACACCTTTCAAAGCTCCATAACTTCGATGATCCAGAGGTTCTTAAACCCAACACTTATTTTCTCTCGAAGTTCTAACCAACCGAATCCAATTTTGAGTTGTCTTGACCTAAAGTTGTAGGTTAACCCTACTCCACTCTTATTTGCAATTATTTAGTAATCTAATCTAACGTCTGGTGGAGTTACTCCTCACATGAGTTTCCACGCTGGAGATCCACTATGAAACTCCAACCTTCAGGTTTTTCCCACTTCACATCCTAAGTTTGTTCCACCGATATCATCAAACCGTCGAAGGGATTAGAGATATGATGGATTACACTTCCTTTAGATCGAAAATTGGCATCCACTCCATAGTTCGGAACTCCGATACTTCATCACCTTTTGCAAACAACTGTAAATATGTTGAACCTACACAGAATAGATCTAGATAGAAAATACTACACACTTTTGCAGAGAGAAATTGAGAAAGAAGAAGCTTGACAGAAAGAATGGAAGAATTCTCATTAACCGTATTCCACACTCAAAAGAGTGAATAATTTATAATAGATATAGGATACATGAGTAAATAATAAGCCATAGTGGTGGTCTAGATTGATCTGGACACACACCAATAATTGCAAGAGTAAACTGCCACCTATGCTAGTCTTTTAGGCAGTTACGGGAGTGAACTGCCACCTAGTTGAGTTAACTAGTCAACTAGTCTTCAGTTAACTAACTAAACAAAGAGTATTGTGTTGGTGATGATCCCAATATTGCATGGTGACAAAACCAATGCAACATCTAAACTTAACTCAACTAGTCAAACTGAAGTGTCAACTGAAAGAGAATATTCTACAGGTGGAATATTCTCCCCTAAAATATAGGAGAGTGGATAATGACTAATTATGACTAATAAACAAGGAATAACTTTAGGAAAAATAAATCCTAGGTGTGTGTGAAGTAACTCCAACAGCCCCCTTGAACATCACTATAGTGAAAATAAAGAATGGGTCTCGGCTATGAGGCCATGTTTGGTACCCAAATACAAAAGATACACTGAACTAAATGAGGAAAGAGGGAAGACCTCATGGGAACAAAACCCCCATCAAATTACAATGCATAAAATAAAAAATGATAAGGAACAAAAAACAGTTGTTAAGCAACCATGTCCTTCACTCCAAGAAGACCTCGCAATTGTGGAATTTTGTTCTCTTTGGAGATTTTGTTGAAGATGTAGATGTCTACATGGATCTAATGAAGTATATGCATCATTGATATTTCCACACATATCCACTTTATATTCTTGTAATGAATAATATCCAAATAAATTTTGGATGAAATTTTGAAAACCGTACGGTCGTTTCCAGAAAAATGTTGAAATTTTGTTGATTTTGAAACGATCATAACTTTACTTTCCGCACTCCATTTCGGATGATTGTTTTTTTGAAATTGGATATTTTCTCGGGAGGAATTCAAATATCCAATTTTTTTCTGAAAATAGTTCTCAAAAAATATCATAATTGAGTCTGATGTGCACGATTCCCCTTTTGTCTCCTGACATGCATGCATGGTGCATGAAAAAGTGTTTGCATGTGACTCCTGAGATGCATGCCATATATTTTCCACATAAATTTCAGAAAATAAATTTTAAATGGAGTAGACATCATCTTCAATTATTGGAACACTAATTTCTGCAAAAACATTTCTAGAAGATTCTTCATAATAAGAGGCTCGATCTTCTGATGGCTTCTCTTCTAGCTCTATCTGTTCGATCTCCTGCATGAAATATTCACAATATTATTTATTCCCAAATAGAACCTCCAATATGGTCCATAATTTATTTGGAGTTAATCCTTGTGATTCTTCATATACTTGATGGAAAAGTTCAGGAGAAACAGACATGCCGATACTTCCTATGGCCATATCTTGTCTATTGAGAAAGTCATTTTTTTCATCGAAAAAATCAAACTCTACTTCCATTGCCATGGTTATTTGATATAAGCCTTTGCATCTAAGATGAATAAGAATTTTTGGCTTCCATTCCAAATAGTTATGAGGCATGAGAAGTATTTCCGATGAATAATCCATCTTTTGTTGTCTTCAATCTTTTGTACCTGCAAAAATAATTTGGTGTATCTTTTTCTTAGCAATCCATTGAATCTGATACCATGTAAATGTGTTGAACCTGCACATAATAGATCTAGCTATAAAATACTACACACATTTGCAGAGAGAAATTGAGAAAGAAGAAGAAAGATAGAAAGAATGGAAGAATTCTCATTAACCGTATTCCACACTCAAAAGAGTGAATAATTTACAATAGATATAGGATACATGAGTAACTAATAAGCCATAGTGGTGGTCTAGATTGATCTGGACACACACCAACAATTACAAGAGTAAAATTCCACCCAGTCTAGTCTCTCAAGCAGTTACGGGAGTGAACTGCCACCAAGTTGAGTTAACTAGTCAACTAGTCTTCAGTTAACTGACTGAACAAAGAGTAGTGAGTTGGTTATGATCCCAATGTTGCATGGTGACAAAACCAATGCAACGTCTAAACTTAACTCAACTAGTCAAACTGAAGTGTCAACAGAAAGACAATATTCTCCAGGTGGAATGTTCTCCCCTAAAATATAGGAGACTGGATAATGAGTAATTATGACTAATAAACAAGGAATAACCTTAGAAAAAATAAATCCTAGTTGTGTGTGAAGTAACTCCAACAAAAACCACTCCTTTCCTTTGGAGTGATGAACTACCGAAACCTCCAAAGGACTTAGACTTGAATATCTATGGCCCTCATTGTTCTCTAGATCTACATATCTCCTTTACTCCAGAAGTTCATAACTTTTGGGCCTCTGTAATCCTTAACAATCACTTTGTAATGTTTAACAAGAGATGAAATCCTAATGAATAAGGGATCAACAATCCCTATACCTTGCTCTGATCTATGGCTAGAAATTGATTTTAGAGATATGACTCTTCGGAGAACCGTGATTACCTTGGATTCAAATATCTCGGAGTGACATACTCCTAGAGTGATGTGGTTGTTGATGTCATTGTCGATGTGTAACTGGATAAGTGGTTGTGATATGAGTGGTTTATTAACCTATCCTTTAACTTTATTGGATCATACATCCTGTATAATTCTTGAATTTTCTTTCAAATGACCATAATTTTTGTGTCTTTTAAGCAGATTTCCTCTGTGACCTGACGGTCAGGCATACATCTGAAATTCAGATATTCAATCTTGTAGCTTGACTCTTAAAGGATTCCACCTTTCCAAATTATTCCATAATTGTTTTCTCTTGTGTGACTTTAAAATAACTATCTCTTCTAAGCTTGGGCATTGTACCTGTAACAAGATTATCTCTTTGACAGTGATCGAAGATTTGATATTAGTGCATTTGGAAGACATTTTTGAAAGCTTTGGCTTTTTTGGACCTGTCTACACACTGCTATATTTTATTTGTTAGATGGATCAAATAACTATCTACTTGACTGGACCTGTAGAACTGTCACCCTTTTACCAAGTAAACCTACAATTTTGAGACGGTCATAATGAAATATTTTCTTATTCAATGATCTATGTTCTTTATTGTAGCTTTTGTCCAGATTAATGAAAAATATTCCTATTCTTTAATTTGAATAAGATGATGAATTATTGTAATAGAACGCTTCCAATGTTATGAAGCGGTGATATGTTTCTAGAGTTTTGTTTCCAGAAAGGTAGTTAAGAATTCTATAATTTATATTTAAATTGTGGAATGAATTGAAATTATGGTAATTAGACACTTCCTTGTTCCTCATAACAATCGCCAGTATTGAGACCTTAAATGGTCAAGATCAATTGGACGAATCCTAGACTTTAGTGTTGATTATGTGTCTTGGAAGTCCTAACTTTACAGGATAGGTTGGGTGAGTAGTTTTATTTTATTTTATGGGAAGTGACAGATTCCTTGATGATTTAAGCACTATCTAAATCTAGTTTGCAAATGGAATGAAAGAACTAGAATGTGAATTATTGATGTATGTTAGTATAATGTTTCTCCCATTCTAATGATATTTATTAATGTTTCAAAAAAAAAAAAATGTTTCTCAAATACTTATATGACGTAACAAAGGGGTTGTTATATATGGTATCAAAGCGAGTTCAACCCTAGGACATTGGAACATTACTCCTTCCACTGTAATAAAATTTATGATTGAAATTAATGTCTTTAATTAAAATTTGAAAATTTTTCCATGTAGGTAATCATGGTTAGAGGATGTTGTGGAGGTATGTGAAATGGTTCTAGGGGAAGAGGTGCGATGCCTCCAATATCATCCATGCCAGAGGGGTCTAACCTGCAAGGAGAATAAAAAGTCCTTGAGTAGTAGTAGGTTGTTGTGGGAGATGTCGTTGGTTTGGTGATATCCTTTAAGAGGATATCAGAGGCCTTGATTAATCGACTAGATAGACACAAGGCCAGAGCATTTGTACCCAATGAGGGTTCACAACGCGCTCCAGCTAGAAGTGGTACCATTCAGAGAAAACTTGAGAGGGTGAAGTTTCCTGAGTTCATGGGTGCCATAGATAGCTCAATCATTGAGGCATGGTTGGAGAACATGGGGATGTGTTTTTCACTTCATGACTACACCTCCAACATGAACGTTTTCATGGTGGTCTTTTGGTTCTGTTAGCACTTTGTAATTTTCCCAAGGCTGTGGAGGCAGTCATAGAGGCAACATCAAAACCGCTTCGAGTCAGGGATCTAGCCCTCCGAGACTCAGAGAGGGATCTCTCTGTCAAATTTAGATTTGTTTGAAATAGGATATTAGGCTAGTTATGCAAAACGGTGTTTGTTTTTTATTTGAGGTGTTTGGATGAATGATTTTCTTTAGAATCCCATTGGGCTATGGGATCTATGTCAAAACCTAAGGTCAGATAAATAGCTTTTAAAGGGATTCTTCACAAGGTGAGATAGCCAAGATACTGGATCGATCAAGATACAATGTGATGGAAAGATAGAACAGGTAAGAGGTCCATTTAAGTAAAGAAGCATTCAAGAATTTCTTTAACTCAAAATCAGAAGAATAACATGCAGACTGATAAAAGGCCAGATACAGAGTACCCGAGGTAAATTATGTTCTTTAACTTCCTTTTAACAGTTCGAATTAGAAAACAAGTTGATAAAAAAGTAAGAAAACATTAACATAGAAAGAAAAACATCACCAATGTCCAGACGCAAGAATCCTGTGCACCAATTCCTTTGTATTACTGGTGGATCTAAAAAATTACATAGAACAGCCTTTCTAGGTGCAATGATCAACCCATTTTACATTAAAATCATATGAATAAAGAGGAGAGATTCCCTAACAAGTTTTTCAAGTCATATTTAACCACCTCATCCAAAAATAGCCACAAATCTTGAAAAATCTGGAATTGTCCGCCATGAAAGACGTGCCAAATTTCTGCGAAAAAGAGGTCAACTCATATATTTGTTTGTCTTTAATTATGACACCTCGGAAAAAACTGAAGGAGGTTATTGTATATGGGAATATTTTGGACAAAAACCTCCTTCGGTTTCTCCAAATTCGCCTCCATCTCACCAAAATACCTCCCTCAAAATCAGGACTGCAACAAAAAAATAAAAAAATGAAACAATGGGCCTTGAATATGGATTTGATTCTCCCTTCTTGTGGAACCTATGAGAAACCT
>JZKD02S1624457.1:98824-122145 GCA_000966675.3 Picea glauca
TAAAGGTAGAATGGGTGAGGGGGTCAAGAATCGTCTGTAGACCATCCATCTGCGTGTTGTCATGATGACTGTATAGATCTGTGTGCACCTGTTAGTCACCATTCTTGACCCCCCCCCCAATCGTTAAAAACATAACAGTCGAGGGGGTCTAGAATCCACTGTCAGTCATTGATCTACGCACCACTAGATCGACCGTCGATCCAAGCATGTTCTTTATTCTCCAGGCGCGAATGCAGTATATGAGGTAAAACTTAGGCTTATTGACCTTTTTGAGGGTTTGGTACACTGCTTCCCTTGCTTTTGTCACCATGGGGTTAGGAAAAACCACTCATCATAAAAAATCATGAATTTTCCTTTTCCTTTCCTTTCCTTGAAACTAATTTGCAAAGATTAAATATTATTTGCAAGCCAAAATACACCCAGAGTGAAAAATTTGCAATCACCAGATGATACTATGAATTATAAGGTTATAACAGGTTGAAGGGGAGTGCTCTTCTATGGTGGAAGACACTCCTACCTTTATTAAACATGGTCATTCAAGAGGTGTCATGGGAATTGTTCTAGGGAAGGTTCCGAGAGAGGTATTTTTCAAAGGAATTCATTGAGTGCCAACTCAATGAGTTCAACGCCTTACGATAGGGTGGTTGTATAGTGCCAGAGTATGAGGCTATATTCATGGAGGTACTTAGGTATGCTCTACATCTAAACACAAAGAAGCTAAAGGTAAAAAAGTTTGTGTTCGGACTTAACTTAAATATTCACATGAAGGTGAGGATATTGATTCCTTAGACATTGCATGATGCAGTCTAAATGGCCCTCAGAGTTGAGGAAGAATTGACCAATGTGGGTTAGGGAAGGAATCCTAGAAGACTGACTGGACAGATGAATTTAGGAGTGCAACAACATCAGACTCCATCCAAAAAGGCATCAGGGCATACATATATTCCTAGAGGACATATGTTCATGACACCACGATGACCAACTCCTCAATAAAGAACTCCCTACAGAGGACCACTGCTTCAGCGACAACATCACCCACAAGAACAACAATTTAGGCATGTTCAACAGAACATACCATGATCTCATACTGGTAGGCCAACAACTTCTACTTCAGGGACCATAAGTACTAGACCAAAAAATGGATGTTGGGCATGTGGAGAGTGACATTACCAATGGGATTATCCTATTGAGAAGGCCAAAGCATCCAAATCAACAAGACCCACTACAGTAAGATATTTGGGCAAGGCCCACAAGATTCATGCAGCCGTTAAAAACCACTAGGCTGAGCACAATTTCATCGTTCTCGAGACATCGGGTAGAATCGTCGACCAAACCTTTAGTATTTTGATATATCTAGGTGCTAGAGAGAGATTTATTTCTAGTGCAGTGCTAAAGAGAATTAAGGTAAAGGAATTCAATCAGGATGATTTTAGATATGTAGAAATGGCATCAGGTGCCAAACAAAAGGTTAGAGGAAATGTTACAAACTGTACCATTAACTTGGGAGAATTTTTAATGAAGACCAACCTATATGTCACAATATTAGGATCTTATGACATAATGATTGATATGGACTGGTTGGAATCGCATGATGTGATACTTAACTATATGACAAAATGGTTAAGTTTGACAATTGACTTGGGATGAAGTATAATGATTGTAGGAGGGAACCAAGGGGTGTACTTGAGATTCATTTCTTCTCTACAGCTACAGAAGAGTATGAAAAAGGGATGTAATTTATATAAAATCTTAGCGCTAAACTAAAAGGGTGAGGCAGAAGGATTAGAAAACCTTCCAGTGGTACAAGAGCTTGCATATGTGTTTCCAAAAGAGTTAGCTTGTTTTTCACCCGAAAAAGAGTTGGAGTTTACAATCGACTTGAAACCTAGAACTGAACTAATAGCAAGAACACCATATCAAATGTCAACGCCTCAGTTACAGTAGTCAAAAATGAAATTGAAGGAATTGTTGGACTTGGGAGTTATACATCCAAGTGTGTCACCTTGGGGTGTGCCATTTATTTTCCTGAGAAACAAGGATGGATCATGGAGGCTTTCTATTGACTACCATCAATTGAACAAAGAAACGATAAAGAACCAATATACATTGCCAAGAATAGACGATTTGTTTGATCAGATGAAAGGAGAGACTGTGTTTTCAAAGATTGAATTGAGATAAGGATATCATCAGTTATGAATTAAAGAGGAATATATTCCTAAAACCACATTTAAGATAAGATCCAAACACAATGAGTTTACATTTCTACTGTTTGGACTAAAAAAATCCCACAAGTATTCATGATCTTGATGAATGGGGTGTTCCGCGATTACTTGGACATGTGTTTTAAAGTATTTATTGATGACATATTAATTTATTCTCATACAAAAGAAGAGCATGAAAAAAATTTAAGATTGTCACTACATTGTCTATGAGAAAACAAATTATACGAGAAAATTCCAAAATGTTCTCTTTACCAATTGGAGATTCATTACTTAAGGAATATCATATCTAGTGAAGGTATCACTATGGATCCAAAAAAAGTAGAGCCTATTATGGAATGGCCTCCACCAACAAATGTACAAGAAGTATACAACTTTATGGGTTTAGCAGGATATTACTGATAGTTCGTCGAAGGATTTTCTAAGATAGAAAATATGATCATGGAATTGTAGAAGAAAAAAAATAAGTTTTTATGGACCAAGAAATTTGTGGAAACATTTCAAAGGCTCAAGGATTTGTTGATGACAACGCCAATACTAAAAATCATTGACATGGACAAGAAATTCTTGGTATGCACAGACACATCCAAGGAAGGTTTAGGGGGAGTATTGATGCAAGATGGTAGAGTGATCACCTACATTTCAAGGAAATTGAGAAAGCATAAGGACAAGTACACAACACATGACTAGGATTTATTGGCAATTGTATATGCCTTGAGAGTTTAGAAAAACTATATGATTGGACAAAAAATTTAATTAAGGACAAATCATTGTGGATTATAGCACATATTTACGCAGAGTGACTTGAATGCATGATAGAGGCGTTGATCAGAATTACTTAGCGAATATGACTTCGAGATTACTTACATAAATGGTACAGTGAATAGAGTAGTATATGCATTGATTCAGAGGCCGCACATATTCTCGGTAATACCTCTTGAAATGAATCTTTAAGAAAAAATTAGAACTATAGATATTGATGATGACTGGTATAAAGAGGTTAAGGAAAATATTGGACTAGATACCATGATGGTACAAAAGTTTGAAGGTTATACATTGGACAATGAATGATTCTTGAGGTATAACCACACAATTTGCGTACTCACTAATAACGAATTCATAATTTTGATCTTGAGGGAAGTGCACTGAGCAATGTACATGGCTCATCTGGGAGTCACGAAGATGAAGACAGACCTTAAGAATTTATTCATATGGATGGGAATGAATGTAGACATAGTTATATATGTGGCACAATGTCTAGAATGTCATCAAGTGAAAGTTTAACATAGACATCCGACAGGAAAATTACAACCACATGTTATTCCGGAACCGAAATAGGAGGCCATTTAGATAGACTTTATTGTTGGATTTCCATTGAAGGCAAGGAGACATGACTAGATTTTCGTGGTAGTTGACACTCTGGCCAAGATTGCACACTTTATGCATGTACATATGATGTATCAAGTTCCAGAAATAGATGGATTTTTTATCAATGAGATTGTAAGGTTACATGGTGTACCAAAAAGGATCATATTCGATCGAGGATCGGTGTTTACAAGAGGATTTTGGACCTATTTCCAGGAGGATTTGGGAACACAAATGAACTTTAGTACAACCTATCACCCTGAGACAGATGGGTAGAAAGAAAGAACGAACCAAATTGTGGAAGATATGTTGCATATGTATGTAATGGACGAACAAAAATGTTGGGAAGAGTTCTTTCTACTAGTAGAATTTGCATACAACAACAACTATGAAAGTACCATTAATATAGCACCATTTGAGTTCCTTTACGGGAGACCATATGGGATGCCATTGAGTTGGGATCGAATTGAGGATAGGGTCCTAGTAGGAACAGAAGTGATCCAACAAATGGAATTGATAATACAAAGTATTAAATAAACACAAGATCAACAGAAGAGTTATGTTGATGCGCATCACGTTGATCGCAGTTATAAAATTGGTGATTGAGTTTTCATGCGGGTGAAACCACATAAGAGTTTGATCAGGTTTGGAAAGGGTGCTAAAATATCTCCTAGGTTTGTGGGACCCTTCAAAGTTGTGGAAAAGAAAGGACCCATGGCCTATCGACTAACCTTTCCTGATTCTTTGAGGCGTATGCACGATGTTTTTCATGTATCTATTTTGAGAAATTATGTTAGTGATATTACACATGTGATTGACATGAGTTATTTGCAAGTGTCAGAAGAGGGTGATCTTATGGTGGAGCCAATCCTCATTTTGGACCATCACATTCGACTGGAAGGGATTAGAATAGTCAATCAGGTCAAGTTCCAGTGGGACAATTATAGTCCACACTCTGCTACCTAGAAGGACGTGTATGAGATGCGTCAACAGTTTCCTAACCTTTTTGATAGATTAAATGTATAGATATATATCCGATACATTTATTTATTTGTTTTCTCATACAGTACACAATTTGGGACAAAGTTTAAAACAAGAGGGGTTGTATGTAACACCCCGTTCTACTGAGCACATGTTATCGATTTATTCTTTGAGGACACTTCCGTGCAAGTGATCCAATAATAGTACGATGTTATTTGTTTCGACAATGGATTGTCATGATGATGTTGATGGGTTGTGATTTATTGTTACTAGATATATGTATTGACATCTGCTATTGACATGTTTACCTGAGTGTGTAGGACACATGATAGATTATAGATATTGATGGCATTAATGGACCTCCTTGGACTCTAAATTGAGTCAGAGAATGGATTGTAATGGTTTGAGTATTTTATTTATGCATATGTGACATACGATTGATTATAGTTAGATTTTGTATATGGATAATTGACATTGTTTTGTCAATGGATACAAGATGACGAATGCTTTCTAACTTGATTCAGATAAGGAGTAAAGGGGCCATGCATAGAAAACCATTCATTGAGGTAGAGGTGTGGCAGAGTCTATGTCACAACCTACTAGAACTCACGCCATGGCTTGAATTGTAGGTTAATGATTACCTAGTTCGATAGGTCCATGATGTCATGAGGGAAGAATGAGACAGTCACTCACGAAGATTTATAAGGGGCACATAATAAGGAAAATTTTGTATTCCTTAGAATCCCTTAGTCTCTCACAAGGTCGACCAAGTGGATTGTTGACTCCAAGGGCTACATGAACTACAAAAACCAATCAAAAGGCAAGTTTCACCCTTGGAGCATGGGAGTGCATCTTGAAGAGCATGTCGTGTAGTTTAAAAACTTGAGTCAATGAATCCAGGTGGCCTAGAAAACAATGAATTGATTTGACATTATCAGATTTAAAATGATTAATTAATGAGTAATTTTATTAATTATAACTCCCCATAGAAATCTAAGCCTATTCTAAGACAAACCCTAAGTCTAAGTTTAGAAAGGGGGATAAAATGAAATTTTGAATAAAATAAAAGATTAGAGATAAATCAATCTAAATAAAAAGTGAGATAAATCTAAATATTTGATATAATGCACATGTGTGAAAGAAAATAACAAAATGGAATAAAGCATGAGAGAATAGGCGTACACATAGAATGGTATCTAGAGTCTAGCTACTGCTAGTCTAATTTGAAGAAGACTCATATTTTAACTCTAACTCAAATTTAGTAAGGAGTCATTCATTAAATGAGAATCCGGGGAATAAAGAGACAACTAGGAGTGATTTAAGGAACACATTTGGGAAATGTGAGGGAAATGGACTTTTAATTAAAATAAAATATGTAATTACTTGTGAAACTTGGGGAGAGCGTCAATAATCCCAATGGATTTAATTAAAAGTTAATTAATTTTGCATGTGGGCATGTGTCAGTGAGGAAACTCCTATAAAGAAAATGGTCTAGATGGGAAACATGATCACATAGGCTATTGGTAAGGTTATGCTGCCAAATTATTTTTGATTGGTTTTACTTGTGAGAGTTGGGATACCAAGGTTGATCTAGAGTGGTGGATCTACCTTGCGAGGAAATCTTGGAGCTAGAGTATTTATGGTTTGTGTGTGCTTGGCCCCTTTGCAACTCAGGGGGCTAAGGGGGAAGAAGAGTACCCCTAGTGTTGGTGTGGAGGTACCGATGAAGTCTTTGTGATTAAAAAGAAAAGGAAAGGAAAGAACGAAATACCTTGAATAAATCTTCATTTTGTAGCATTCATTGGTTCTGGTATTTTTATATTCTGAATTTTATTCATAGTATTAGTGTAGTTGTATGTCATAATGATAGAGCCACTGTAGAATCACTGGAAGGCATGAAGGCCAATGTCTAAAATTTTTGTCTACATATTTTGGTTCACAGTTTAGATTTATTTAATGTTGATGTTAAGAGGATACTAACTACAATGTTTATATTTAAAAATTTATTGTAATTTCGGGTGTTGTTGTTTTCTAATTTGGGAAGGCTTGATCTTCCTTGTGAAATCGAAATTTGTTTTGTAAATGGTATATTCTCAAAAATGGTTTTTGATATATATTGAAGTAGAATGATCAGAGTTTAGTTGAGACCATTCAAATTTAAATTGTGCATTAATTAATGGAAAAATAAGGAGTTTGTTCCATGATTTTCATGAGTTATGTTGAAATTCCTTTTAAATTTACAAACCAATTCTTGTGATAAATTATCCATTGAAATGAATACTAGATCTGAAGTTGTGATTTCTTGTTTAGGATTAATGATATTCATTATGTAAAAAGGTGAATCCTCGATGAATTTTTGTTTAATAATAATTTCTTGTTATCTCTATGGAACTTTGGTTAATCCGAAGATTTTGGTAGCAATGAACCTCTTTAAATTGTTTTTAAATCCAAAATTTCTTGATTGGGTGATACCAGCCCAAGGGTTTTTGGGTGTCTTCACTCACTTATAATCCAGGGTGTTAAACCTTTTCCATAAACAATATTTGCATGTGACCAAGAGACAGAACCTAGTGCGAGTAAGAAGTATGCCTTTCGGGGCTCCAGAACTCTGATGCCCTGGAGGTTCTTAAACCCAACACTTTTTTTCTCCCAAAGTGCTAACCAACTCAATACGGTCTTGATTTGTGTCGATCAGTAGTTGTAGGTTAACCCTACTCCACCATTACTCACAATGTTTTAGTAATCTAATCTAACGAATGGAAAATTTTCTCCTCACACGAGTTTCCATGGTGGACTTCCACTATAGAACTTCGACCTTCAGGGTTTTTCCCACTTTACATCCTGACTTTTTTCCACCTAGATCGTCAAACCGATGAAGGGATTGAATATATGATGGCTTACACTTCCCTTAGATCACCATTTTTCATCCACTCCGGAGTTCAGAACTTCGGGATTTCACCACCATTTTCAAACAACCACTCCTTTCCTCTGGAGTGTCAAACTGTTGAAACCTTCAAAGGACTAATACTTGAAGATTTACGGTCCTCATTGTTCGCTAGATATATGGATCTCCTTTACTCTAGAATTTTGGAACTTTTGGGTCTCTGTAATCCTTAACATTCACCTCGTAACTTTGTCGAAGAGCCAAAATATGAATGACTAAGGGATCAAAAGTCCCTATACCTTCCTCTTATATACAACTAAAAATTGATTTCGGAGGTTTGACTCTTCAGAGAACTGTGAATACCATGGATTCAAATCTCCTGTAGTGACATACTCCCAGAGTAACATGGATGTTTATGTCACTGTCCATGTGGCAGTGGCTCAGTGGTTTCCACGTTTCACCTTGATTCATAACTTTCATACCTAAAGTGACAACTAGACCTTGACACTTGTCACTATCTAATTACGCCATGTGTCCTTGCTAAGGCGATCTTGCTGACATGGATTAGGTTGAAGTGCGATCTCCTTGTCTTTATATGTGTCTTACTTCAAAAATTTGGGGGTTCGGGGTTCGTGACTTTCGGTTATATTCTCCCATTTCCCAAATCTCCCGAGGTGAGATTCGTCGACTAAACCTTGAGGATCCTGACTTCATATAACAATCCTCCATTGATGCGAACAAAATAACACGATCCAACGGTCCTCGAGATTTAGACTGTTTCAGGATCTCATGAATCCTTGATCCAATGACTGTGATCAACTCTTGGATCAATGGTCCATATTTATTTCGACCTTCAGGTCTTTGGGTTATTCATTCCCAATTCTCAAATATCCCGAAGTGATATTCCCCGATTAAACCTTGACTAACTTAACCTTATATAATGGACATTTTCAAGCCCAAAATCTTAACAAGATCCAACGGTTGTCAGTATTTAGGCTCTTTGGGATCTTGGGCCTTGGACTTGCTTAACCTATCCTTCCACTTTATTCGATCAGACAGCTTGTATAATTCCTGAATTTTCTTTTAGACAACCATGATTTTTGCCTCCTTTACGCAGGTTTTCTCTATGATCGGATGGTCAAACATACATTAGTAATTTGGATGTTCAGTTCAATAGCTTCAATCTTAAAGGTTTCCACCCATCCAAATTATTCCTAAAATTTGTTCTCTTGCATGACTTTAAAAGAGTTATCTCTTCTGAGATTGGTCATTGTACCTATAACAAGATTCTCAATATTTCAGAGAGATCGAAGATTTGATCTCCGTGCATTCATAGGTTGTTTCTAAAACCTTGCGAGTTTTGGGGCCTGTCTACGTACTACTAGAGTTTTATTTGTGAGATGGATCAAATATTTATCTACTTGAACGAACCTATAGTATTTCCACCCTTTTACCGGGTAAACTTACAGTGTTGATATTGTCATAACGAAATATTTTCTTATTGAATGATATTTGTTTTTTACTGTAGGTTTTGTCCAGATTAATGAAAATTATTACTATTCTTTAATTTGAATAAGATGATGAATTATTGTAATAGAACTCTTTCAGTGTTATGAAGTGGCGACATGTTTATAGAGTTTTGTTTGCAGAAAGGTAGTTAAGAACATTGTAATTTATATTTAAATTGTGGAATGAATCGAAATTATGAGAATTAGACACTTCCTTGTTCCTCAGAAAAGTTGCCAATATTTAGACCGTAAATGGTGAATAACAATCAGACAAATCCTAGACTTGAGCATTGATTATGTGTCTTGGAAGTCCTAACCTTGCAAGATAGGTTGGGTAGGTAGTTGTATTTTACTTTATGTGAAGTGACATATTCCTTCATTCTTTAAGAAGTATTTAAATCTAGTTTTCAAATGGAATGAAAAAACTAGAATGTGAATTACTAATGTATGTTACTATAATGTTTCTCATGTTCTAATGATGTTTATTAGTGTTTAAAAAAAAAAAATCATATTATTTCTCAAATACTTATATGTTGTAACAGAGGGGCTATTATATTGACCACCTTACTTGTTGCACATTGAGATCCTGTTAACTAAACAAATGTTTTACACCACTATTATCTGTTAATAATAGAAATTTTCTTTACATTAAATAATGTTGCCACAGTTTTAATGCATGAATTACAACTGCTAATTTATATCACGAGTTACGTATTTTCTTTCCTATTATTTTAATTTGTAAGAGTCGTAACAAATTACATGTCCATCATGTGTCAATACTATTATCCCCCACTTTCAGGGATAACTAGGATATCATGTCTCGAGGCCCACAGGTCCTAGACATGGAGTACCGAGAGCAGGATTGACTTAAGCATGACCCTAGAGGGCCCACCTTCGCTTTTCTTCCAACATCTTTGTCTTGTCAGTAGCAACAACATCCATCACCATCGACTTGGTCCTGTATCAGAAAGGGTTCTTTCTCCATGAGGTAATTATTCCAGGTATCATGGTATATGTCACTTTGATCATCAAAACCTTTGAACATATGCATTTGATTCCTTTTATTTCTAACAACTTCTTGGATATTACACTTGCCCACTTGACCATGTGTTGGGGGATTGACAGGGTGCCCTACTAAGCCTGTGTCTATAGGTTTTGGTTTTCCACTTGGGGAAATTTCTAGAAATCTATCATCCACTCCAATCATAGCACCACTTTTCCATCTTGTTTCCTACTCACCTATCCCATTCCATTTTTCCAAACATTGGGTTGACCTATTTTCAGGATTGCACCTTATCTCATGTGAAGAAGGGGCTAAAGGCCCAGAAGGTAAAAGGAAGTTGGTAAGAGATAAAAGACTAAAAATAAAACCTTGATATGCTTCACCCAGGGATCCCCGAGAAAGAAATAAAAATCTTCTCAGCAAGAAACAAGAGGGACCCAGAAAAATAATAAAACAAGGCCTAACCAGAGGATAGGGGGTCTCATCACGATCCAACCTATTAGGTTCATGGGTATCTAATAATATGACATTTCCATAAGCTGGTCATCATGCCAGGGCAGTGACTCTTGCTTGCATGGCCAAGGGAAACGGGGTCTCATCACGATCCAGCCTTCTCATTTCTGTGAAAATACTTGTGGGTAACGCTGTCACCACTGGTCACCACGTCGGGGCAGTGTCCCATAATTATCTCTTGAACAAAAAAAATAAAAGATAAAAGAATAAAAGAATGAAGAATAAAATGAAAGAATGGGCTTGGAAAAAAAATCCATCTATGACAGGTACATCTCCCCTTCTACAAAAGCACCCACAGGTAACATTTTTGCATCCTTGGCCCTCATTGCACCCACATGTTTGGACATCCCCTGGCCACATCACCCACTTACATGGATTGGATGAGGTTTTCTTCTGGGAACATTCCTTCTTCTGTGGACACTAACCCAATAGGATCTCTTGTCCTTTTTTCTAGACTTGTATTGTAGGCTTGTGTAACGTCTTTGAGTTGTTGATTGATGGATTAGGTATTTTATGCAAATGTTTAATAATATTGATGATGAAATGTGATTGACATTTATATGATCCTTGTGACTGATGAGCCCATGGAGGGAATAACTTTTGATGTGCAGGACCATGCCCGACAGACAAGTGCCATTTAGATCGGT
Organism: Picea glauca; assembly: GCA_000966675.3. NCBI lineage: Eukaryota > Viridiplantae > Streptophyta > Pinopsida > Pinales > Pinaceae > Picea > Picea glauca. The sequence continues at coordinate 109,945 of JZKD02S1624457.1, forward strand.
ACACATGGGGAGATGATCAGTTTAGAACTCCATGGGGCTAAGGAATCCACCAAGTGGATGTTAAGACCCCATCAGGGGATGAAGATAGGACATAGATGGATCAAGGGATTTGAACTAGAGAATAAGAGGGCGTTCCACCATAGCCACCCTAACATAGCTTGACCTAGGGGGGTTGAGACCTTTTCAGTGGAACGTTGGCCTTGGAAGGCCTAGGACATCACCCTTGATGACCATGAAATCATCCAGCCTATTGGACATCTTGGGAGGCAGACTGGACAACAGTGGCACATGTGGCAAGTTGGAGAAGCCTAAGGAGGGCTAACGTTTTGCTCCAGGATACTTCATTTTCCCTAGAAGGGGCTAATGTCCTCCTTAGAGGGGATTTTTATCTCATTTTATCTTGATTAGGGTTTTAATTTGACAATTTAATGTAAAACAATATTTTTTTGGTGTTTTGGATTTGTCGGCCTTTTACATGACCTAAAAAGTAAAATTAGGTCATGGAATGGTATAAATGAGGGATTTTTACCTTCATTTTTCATAACAACTCACTCACGCCATAAGGAGGTCTGAAATTTGCACCCTATATTGGGTTATTGGTTGATTTAGTGATGTGCACTTGTTCAAGGAGGAATATTTTGGCATGTTTTGGCTTCTCTCTTAATGGAAGGTGTTACAACTAGGGATTGCATTACTTATTCTTGGTTAATTGTCAGTATTTTTCTGTAAAACTTCTTGAATGAATGGTTGTAGTTTAATTTCTTGCATATGTTTATGATGTTTCTGAACAAAACCCTAGGTGACAAGCACACGAGTAGTTCCTTGCCTCATGTCCCCATTGAGAGAGATTTTTCAGCCAATGTTGAGGAAAGAAATAGCCTAGCCATAGCTACACTCCTATTTCTTCTTCTGTTTTGCTAGTCGTACCTCCTAAAAGATGAGAATAAGGAGACACCTTGAAGCCTAGGGTTTCTATACTTTGGGGATAATTTTTCTAGGGCTTGCTGGTAAAGCCTTGCTGCTGCAACACTTTGTCTTATCAAACCCTCTTCTCTCACTTTATCTTTCATGTTATCCATTTTTTTCCATTGAGATAAGGAAGGAGGAGAGATCACCAAGGCCTAGTTCATCTACACTGAAGTGAATCTCTCTCCTAGGGTTTAGACTTTGGGGCCTTACTTCAGCAACACCTCAAAGTCCCTCCCTCCAGTCCTTAGTCGTTGCCTCCTTGAGCTTCTACGTCTTCCACTTTTTGACTCCATTAACCCTAAGGCATTGATCTAGAGAGACCTCATGCGTTGAAGTGACCTTTATCAAAATTACTCTCAAAACTTTTGAATCAAAACCCTAACTACACTAACCCTATCCTTAACTAACCTGTCGATCCTAAGTGTTGTCATCATCCTTGGCTATTATATCATTTGTGTAGCTAATGTTTCACTCTATAAGCAAATTGAATGGTAATTTAAGGCATTTATTGACTGAAGTATTGATTGGTTACATCGAATGCCATATTGTTCCAATATTTATTGGTGAAGTGATATACTTTTTATTGTTATTTACAAAAATTGACTTCGTCAATATTTATTTCCAAAATGGCTTATATGATCATCAAATAGTCAACTGTTTATATGAAGTACTAACCCATTGAAATAACTTGCATTTATCATTTGTTGTTACTTTGTCCCAGGCATGTATATCTTTGGGGGTTTTACTTTAGCATTGGCCTTTGGCCAGACTATCTGCTCAGTGGTGACTTGTGAGGGGGAAATAAATACTTTATCTTGTTATCCTTTTTGCCTTCTCAAAACCCCAGGTCACCAGGGACGTCTCCCCTAGGCCTTACCACCCTAAAGAGAAAGAACCATCCCATTGTGGTGACATTGGGTGGGATTGTTTCTTGTTACGCCAGTTTGACCTTTAAACCTCAATATTTTATCTCTTCTACAAACTGTGCGATAACATTTTGGCACTGTTGTCGGGGAACGTTGAGTCAATTCGCCTCAAGACAACACTTTTCGGTAAGACTTGCCTCAAAGAGTCTTATTCTTACAAGCTTACCTAACGACTCCACTTAGGGTGTTTTCCCTTATCCTTTGATAGTTTCAGGCAAATTATCTGACCACTCCACTAATATTTTCTAGGGTGCCACCTTATTCTCAAATCTGTGATATTTTCAAGTTATGGGATCATGGCACACTGGGAACAAATGTATCCGAGTATTGATTTCAAAAGTTTTCAAAGATACCCAAATTACTTTGATACAAAATGGCTAAAGAACTCTCCAACATTTTTTAGCCTCCCAACTCCTCACATCGTAAATTTTTTGGAGTATTTGAGCAAAATAGAGTTGGGAGGAGAGGATGCTCTTATAAAATTATTCTTACTTACTTTGCCTTACTACTTACAATATTGGTTTAAGGGTTGTCGCAAATACAGTGGTATATCATCTTTCATAAACCTCATCAGTAGGTTTATAGACTTTACCAAGCCACATTGCCAAAGGTATGAATATTTCCTTCAAAATCTCATGGTAGCCTTAGATGACAAAGGATTCACCAGTGAGATTGTAGAAGATCTTAGGAAAGAATATCATGATCAATACCAAGAATCCTCTAATATAAAAGACGAGGTTTATAAAGAACTTTTCCAACCCCTTGAAGTGGAGAAAGATCTCTCCCATAAGTCAATAAAATGCAGTGAAGATATAACTTGAGAAGTGAATTATGAGGATGAAGCACCAGTAACTGCTCCTCCATCCAATGAAGCTCTCCAAGATCCTATTCCTCCTGCAAAAAGTGAAGAGAATGAGGTAAGTTACTTTCCTTTCGAATTTTTTTATGACACCTTATTCTATGACTCAAACAGTAAATAATAAATGGAACCTTCGGACAAACTAGAAAATATAGAGGCAGGTCTTCCATTTGATGAAGACATCCGAGTACTTGAATCTCCTGCACAGGAAGAAGTGAGCAAGGTGAGTTACTTCCCTTTCCAAATTTTTAATTATTCTCTATCTTATGATGTGTAAAGTGAACAAGTTTTAAACCCTTCATGTTATGATGAAAATGATGTCTTTGTTGATAATATTAATGAGTTCATACATGTCGGGAAATGTAAATGGGATGTGATTGGATATGATGGGGATCCCATTTTTTCCATTGAGGGTCATTTTCAAAAGTTGCATTTGCATGATGTTAATAAGAATTTTATCATTTGGCAACAACAACATGACATAATTATTGATCCAATATCAGTGGCCACCCACCTTTTCCAACTGGCTCAAAACAGTTTTCTGCCAATTTTGGAAATTTACTATTTTTAGCAGGCTTTAACTTTCGAGGACATTTTGAGGGCCTAAATGAAGGGTTTTAGAGATCGAGGTTCTCAATTATAACCAAAGGAATTATTGAGCCCCAAAAATTAATCTCCTTGACGATACCTTTCCAGCGAGCTATCATACGCCTAAAGCAGAGATCGTATGCAAAAGTTACGACCCTGAGAAGTTGATGTACTAACTTACCCAAACGGGGCCCACAGGACTTTTGGTGCTTCATCTCCTAGGGTTAGTTTTTTGGATGTCTATGGTTTCTAGAATTATTTTTTATTGTAAGCAAGCCTTTAGAGCCTCATTGTAATCATTTTCTTCCGAATGCGAGTAGCCGTCACATCTCTTCTCAGAGATAAGCCGCCACCATTCTAGTGAGTCTTTCACTCTATATTTTTAGAGTCTTTGTACATTTCTTTCATTAATAGAAATCGTGTATTACTGTAAATATGTGTTTATGGTTGCATCTTTGATACATTTATGTTATATTATTGAATATCTGCGATATCTCTGTGCATTTCTTTGTTATATCTCCGCTCTCATTTCGTGCCGAAAATAATCTGGATCAATTATTCAGACACCCAAGGATGACTTGATACTATTCTCTCCTAATAATTTTCAGTCATACCTTGAGTACATTGATGATATTTTTTTTGAGCACTTGGATTTATTCTATGAAGAAAATTATCAACCATAATTATGCTCAGATCTTGATAGAAATGAGGAAGTTACCTCCCTAAAGCAGGATACTTGTGATAAGATTTTCCACCTCCCTTTAATCACTTTACCTCACTATGTCACTTAAGGTATGGTTTGGAAGCATGTACCTTATCCCAAGTCTCCTGTAAGACAAAACCTCATTCTGGATTTTAGAGGAAAGTTGAGTACCTCAAGAAGAAGCTTATTATCATAATTTTCCAGCCTTCCCTTGAGAAACAGTCAGTCATCATTTCATTTTTTTCTAATCCCTTCTCAGAACTCGAGTTGTGAAAATGTCCAAGGTGGCCAACATTCAAATTCCTTGAGTCAGTCTTTTGAACCTTTGACTTTTCATGATCCATTTATGATATGGATTGAGCACTCTCCTGAGGGGGTGTCTTGGCATCATTTTATCCCTCCCACCCACCTCCATGAGTTATACTTTGTGATATCTGATGATATGACATATATTCTAACCCATGACATTTTTGTGATTGATTTATCACTATTTTGGTTTATGATGAAGCACAAAGGAAGGTATTGTGGGACATTGTTGGGTTGGCTTCATTGGTTGTTTGAATACACCTAACATCCATCCAACAGGTAAGTACATGTAAGTTCTTTACTTCACATTTGCATTTATGATTGCATTATTCCAGTTTTGTTTTATAGACCTATGTATGTTAAGGTGGCATTACCACCCCAATTTTGTTATTGATACTTCTATTGAGATCAAACAGGTCAGTAGGTTATGCCAGAGATGTTGAGGTTCTCATGTTCTCTATGGTGAGCACATGTCCCCGAGTTGGAGCCAGATGTTATCCCCCACTTTTAGGGATAACTAGGAGATCATGTCTCGAGGTCAACAGGTCCTAGACACAGAGTACCGAGAGAAGGATTGACTTGAGCATGGCCCTGGAGGGCCCACCTTTTCTTTTCTTCCATCATATTTGTCTTGTCAGCAAAAACAACATCCATCACCATCGGCTTAGTCCTGTATCAGAAAGGCTTCTTTCTCCATGAGGTAATTAGTCAAGGAATCATGGTATGTGTCACTTTGATCATCAAAACCTTCGAACATATGCATTTGATTACTTTTATTTCTAACAAATGATTGGATATTACACTTGCCCACTTGACCATGTGTTCAGGGATTGATAGGGTGCCCTAGAAAGCCTGTGTCTATAGGTTTTGGTTTGCCACTGGGGGGAATTTATGGAAATACATCATCTACTCGCATCATAGCACCACTTTTTCATCTTGTTTCCTGCTCACCTATCCCATTCCACTTGTCCAAACATTGGGTTGACCTATTTTTAGGATTGCACCTTATCTCATGGGAAGAAGGGGCTAAAGGGCCAGAAGGTAAAAAAAACCTGGTAAGAGATAAAATCCTAAAAATAAAACCTCAAGATGCTTCACCTAGGGATCCCTGAGAAAGCAATAAAACTATTCTCAGCAAGAAACAAGAGGGACCCAAAAAAATAATAAAACAAGGCCTAACCAGAGGATAGGGGGTCTCATCATGAGCCAACCTATTAGGTCCATGGGTATCTAATAGTATGACATTTTCACTAGTTGGTCACGATGCCAAGGAAGTGAATCTTGGTTGCATGGCCAAGGGAAAGGGAGTCTCATCACAAGCTATCCTTCTCATTTCTGTGAAAATACTTGTGGGTAACGTTGTCACCACTAGTCACCATGCCAGTCTAGTGTCCCCTGATTATCTCTTGAATAGAAATAAATAAAATATAAAAGAATAAAAGGCAAGAATGGACTTGGAAAAAAAATGCATCCATGACACGTACAACTCGCCTTCTAGAAAGAAACCCACAAGTAACATTTTTGCATCCTTGGTCCTCACTGCACCCACATGTTTGCACATCCCCTGGCCACATCACCCACTTACATGTCTTGGATGAGGTTTTCTTTCGGGAAATTTCCTTCTTCTGTGGACACTATCCCAATAAGATGTCTTGTCCTTTTCTCCGGACTTGTATTATACGCTTGTGTAATGTCTTTGAGTTGTGGACTAATGGATTAGGGATTTTAAGAACATGTATAATAATATTGATGATGAAATTTGATTGAAATTGCTATGATCCCTGTGAATGATGATCCCATGGAGGGCATAGCGTTTGATGTGTAGGACCATGCCCGACAGACAAGTGCCATTAGGACTGGTACACATGGGGAGATGATCAGTTCAGACCTCCATGGGGTTGAAGAGCCCACCAGGTGGATGTTGAGACCCCATCAAGGGGTGGAGACAGGACAGAGATGGATCAGGGGCTTTTCACCAGAGAAGAAGAGGACGTTCCACCAGAGGCACTCTGACACAACTTAAACTAGGGGGGTTGAGCCTGTTTCAGTGGAATGATGGCCTTGGAAGGCGTGGGATGTCACCCTTGATGACCATGATATCATCCAACCTATTGGACATCTTGGGAGGCAGAATGGGCAGCAATGGCACATGTGGTAGGTTGGAGAAGCCCAAGGAGGGCTAACGTTTTTCTCTAGGATGCTTCATTTTCCCTAGAAAGGGCTAACGTCCCCCTTAGAGGGGATTTTTATCTCTTTTTAGCTTGATTAGAGTTTTAATTTGACAATTTAATGTAAAACAATATGATTTTGGTATTTTGTCCTTGTCATCCTTTTACATGACCTAAAAAGTAAAATTAGGTCATGGAATGGTATAACTGAGGGATTTTTACCTTCTTTTTTTCATAACAAGTCACTCACTCCATAAGGAGGTCTAAAATTTGCGCCCTCTCTTAGGTTATTGGCTGATTTAGTGATGCGCACTTGTTGAAGGAGGATTATTTTGGTATGTCTTGGCTTCTCTCTTAATGGAAGGTGTTACAACTAGGGTTTGCATTGCTTATTCTTCGTGAATTGTAAGTATTTTTCTACAAAACTTCTTGAATGAATGGTTGTAGTTTAATTTCTTGCATATGTTTATGATTTTGCTGAACAAAACCCTAGGTGAAAAGCACACAAGTAGGTCCTTGTCTCATGTCCCCATTGAGAGAGATTTTTTAGCGATTATTGAGGAAAGAAAGAGCCTAGCCATAGCTACACTCCTATTTCTTCTTCCCTTTTTCTAGCCACAACTCTTAGAATCTAAGAATAAGGAGACGCTTTGAAGCCTAGGGTTTCTACACTTTATGGCCAATTTTTCTAGGGTTTGTTGGTAAAGCCTTGTTGTTGCAACACTTTGTCTTATCAAACCCTCTTGTCTCACTTTATCTTTCATGCTAGCCATTTTTTTGCATTGAGCTAAGGAAGGAGGAGAGATCACCAAGGCCTAGTTCATCTACAATGAAGTGAATCTATCTCCTAGGGTTTATTCTTTGGGGCCTTTCTTCAAAAACACCTCAAAGTCCCTCCCACAAGTCCTTAGCCGTTGCCTCCATGAGCTTCTACGTCTTCCACTTTTTGACTTCATTAACCCTAAGGCACTGATCTAGAGAGACCTCATCCACTGAAGTGACCTTTGTCAAAATTACTCTCAAAACTTTTGAATCAAAACCCTAACTACACTAACCCTAGCCTTAAATAACCTGCTAACGCTAAGTGTTGTTGTCATCATTGGTTATTATATCATTTGTGCAGCTAATGTTTCACTCTATCAGCAAATTGAATGGTGATTTAAGGAATTTATTGAATGAAGTATTGATTGGTTACATCGAATGCCACATTGTTCCAATATTGATTGGTGAAGTGATATACTTTTCATTGCTATTTATAAATATTGACGTCATCGATATTTATTGCCAAAATTGCTTATATGATCATCAGATAGTCATCTATTTATATGAAGTACTAACCCATTGAAATAGCTTGCATCTATCATTTGGTTTTACTTTTTCCCAGACAGATATATCTTTGGGGGTTTTACTTTATCATTGGCCTTTGGTCGGACTATCTGCTCGGTAGTGACTTGTGAGGGGGGAATAAATACTTTATCTTGTTATCCTTTTTGCCTTCTCAAAACCCCTAGTCACCGTTGACGTCTCCCCTGAGACTTACCACCCTAAAGAGAATGAACCATACCATTGTGGTGACATTGGGTGGGATTGGTTCTTGTTGCGCCAGTTTGACCTTTAAACCTCAAGCTTTTATCCCTTCTACAAACTGTGCGATAACAAATACTCCACCTAATATTTATTTACTTGCATCCACACAAAATGTAAAATATTTATGAGGGATCATCACTTTAAGAATTCGTGTTGTAGTTAGTAGAAATTTTAATTTATTAAAATTGTCCTCACATTTTTTAAACCAAATAAATTTTGTCCCTTTTTATGCGATGAAGTAATAGGATAGGCGATCCTCGAAAACCCTTCGATAAATATCTTGTAATAACCGATGATTCCCATGAATGATCGTATGTCTTCTACGTCTTTAGGTATAGGTCATTCCATAATTGATTTAATATTTTTAGGGTATACTGCAATATAATATTCTAATATCACATGTCCTAGATATTGTATCTTTCCTGGATAGAAATCACATTTATCAAACTTAGCATATAATTTATGCTCTCTTAGCATCGGTGGTACAATTTTCAAATGTTGTTCTTGTTCTTCTTCATATTTTGAATATATTAATATATCATCAATAAAAATCATTATGAATTTATCCAAGTAATGGATGAATATATTTTCCATCAAATACATAAAAAATTTCGGTGCGTTAGCAAGTCCAAATGGGATTAGAAAAAATTTGCAATGTCCATAATGTGTTCTAAGCGTTTTTTTATTTATGAATTCATATTTTATTTTGATTTGATGATAACCAGATCTTAAATCCAGTTTAGAGAATATATTTTCTCCTCCAACCTCATCAAATAAATCATTAATCCTAGGTAGAGGGTATTTTTTTTTAATTGTTATTTTATTCAATTGACGATAGTCAATACATAATCTTAGCGTTCCATCTTTCTTTTCGAAAAATAATATTGGTGCTCCCCATGGCAAGACACTTGGTCTAATGTATCCTTTATCTAATAGTTGTTGTAATTGAATTTTTAATTATGTTAATTCAGTGAAACTCATCTAATAAGGTTCCTTTGACACCGGTGCAGATCCAGGTAGTTGATAAATAGAGAAATCAATTTCTCTCCTTGGAGGTAATTCCAATTTTTCATCTACAAATACATCCTCAAATCCTTGAAGAACCGTAAATTATTCTAAACTTGGTTTTATTTCTTTCTCTAGTATATTTTCCACTTGGATAGCATATATTTTACAGCCTTTACCGATGCAATTTTTAAATTGCATTGATGATATTTGTCTAATAGAATTTGGTTTTCTAATTCCTTGTATTGTTCTTGATATTTCTTTTTCATCCTTGTATACAAATTATTTTTCATAACAGTTCAGTAAAAAAAATTTCTTTTCTAACGAGTCCATTATGTCAACTATGTCATACAATACTAAAGGTAATACATTTAGATTTATATTTGTATCTTGACCACTTATATTCAGCACACAATGAAGAATGAGTTATGTTACCTTTCTTTTTGTGCATGTTTCTAATTGTACTAACCAAGATTTAGTATGTTTTACTTTCTTCAACTTGTTTGAGTCTACTAAAGTTGGGGTAACATAACGAAAACTAGCTCCTGGGTCTATTAAAGTAGATACTTTTCTTTTATGAATTTTACCTTCAATCTCCACAATAGTGGATTGATGATCTAATTGTTTTCCATCCAAAGCTCTATTGATTCTATGAATAAGTTTCCCAATATATCCAACTGTAGAAGCTTATTGTATGTTCTGAATAATTTTATTTGCAACTTTCCTATATGGACAGTTCCTCAATAAATGTGGTTCTCCACATATCCAACATTTCAATGGTTCTCTAGGATTATCATTTTCTTTCTTGAATTCCAAGTTAATTGACTTGCTTCCCTTTACTTGTGGCATATTTTTGTGGGAGTTATGTTCTTTATGTCCTTTGTTTATGTTTCGAAATGCTGAATACTTGAAACCCTTTTTCCTTTGATTTAGATTATCTTTCTTCTTTTCTCTCCATGCTTTTGTATTTTCAAAACACCATTTGTATTGATTGTAATAAATCCTTTCTTTTCTCAATACTTCATTCAATCTTTTTGGCTTATCAAACTCTATTATGTCTATGTATGACTGAGGAAAAAAACTTAGAAATCTTTGAACTTTTGCCTTTTCATATTTTATATAAGGCATAAATCTTAGTAATTCCATAAACTTAGTAATTAGATCCTCCATGGACATATGTCCTAATTTTAGTTCCTAGAACTCTTTAGTTTTTCTCTCATAATGACTTTAAGATAGATACTGTTTCTTAAAGTGTTTCTTAAAATCTACCCATTCCATCTTCTTTTCTTTTACTCCTTTGGCTAATTTTAAGTCTTTCCACCAAATACTGGCTTTACCTTTCATATTTTAAGTAGCCATTCTTACTTTCATATTACTATAGTAGTTGTAAATATAGAAGTATTTATTTATGTCAAGTAATCAAGCTTTCCCCTCTTTACCGGTTATGGAATCACCATCAAATGTTGAAGGTTTGATTTTCTTGAACTCTCCATCTAAGTGGTCCATCTATTTTATTTTCCTTACTATAATAGCGTTGTTTTCTGTCATATGTGTGTCATTAGAAGAGTTGTTTTCCTTTTTTGTTTCATGGCTAAAATCCTTTAAGGAATTTTTACTAACTTCCTCTTCCCCTTCATTATTCTTTGGAATCTTTTTTATTTCTATGCTTTGTAAAAACATCTCAGTAATTTCATGTTGATCTTCCTATGGTTTCTTTATTTTTTCATTATTAGATTTGAATACCTGTAAATCCACGATAATATTCCTCATTATTTCCAACACCCGAGTTGTTGAACTTCCTTCTCTATGATGTTATGAGTTTCTACAAAGCTCTTGATTATTATTTCTTCCAGGTTTGTCTTCTTCCCCATTTTGCACTAACATAGTTACAAAACAGTTTTGACACAATCTGTTTGTAACAATAAAAATATTGTTTGTTATATTTTTTCATTTAACATAATAATTTTTTGGTGTCACCCTCATGCCTAAATGATGTAACCTACAACTACATGTAACAAATCCAAATTTCCATATAAAAAAAATTATTAGGTTAAAAATATGAATATGTTCTTTTTCAATCCTTACCTTCATAGTGCCTAGTTAGATATGTTCTTAAAAGGTGAGCTACATAGTTCTCATTACTTATTATCGTCTATTTTTAATGCACTAAATTGCTTCTGCCGCATGATAATTGGATATCAAAAGAAGGTTTCCTTTTAAGATTATAAAAGGGATCCACCCTTGTATCCTTTTTCAAAAAAATACAGACCTACCAATCCTTGAAGTGTTGCGACTTTGGGTAAGTGTAGATCGTGTGTAGTAGAAAATAAATTAAGAGGGTTTCATAAAAAAATAAAACATATATGCTATAGAGAGAGTGGTAACTTTGGTCTAGCCAGAGATTTGGTGAGAACAATAAATTCAATACTTGTCTACTTGGACGATGATGTTTTGTGAGGGAAGGGAAATGTCTTTATTTCATAACTCACATACGTACTGGCATGTCCAGCCATTCCATCAACCAATAACATCCCTTCCTTTCCTAAGCGTCACATGGCTTGGTATTAAGGAGGTATGTATATGAAATGAACTAAGGGCTCGAGGCCTAACACTAATTGAATGGGAGGATTTTGTATCAAGTTTCTCAGCCTCCACCTTTGTCATTTGTCATCGGGAATTTTCCTCTGGCTAGTAAAACAAAAATACCAATGTATTGTAATAGAGAGAAATGGGTTCGAGCTTACGGAGAGAAATGCCATGCTCATAAATATTTCCAGTTCATAATAATTTGCCATCACAGAAAGAACCTGGTTTAGTCTTTTAAACGAACATGAAAGTTATATTTGTATATGTTTAATGGAAATTTGTCGTTATCTATTTATTTTATTTGGAAAGGGTTAAGATAATTTGTATGATCACACTCATTTCTTGGTCATTCAAGGGATTGATTACTGTTATTTACTCTTTCCATTTCTTCGAGTTTAACTTCTGTTTTCTGGGTCAACTAGGCCATCTTCTTTTGATTAAACCCGAGTCTTTAAAATAATCAGGGTGTCACTATTACAGTTTGTTTCTATATGATTAGTTACT
>JZKD02S1624457.1:128919-160101 GCA_000966675.3 Picea glauca
ATAATAAAGTAGATGATTATCAATTTAAATTAAATCTCCAACTAAATCATTCAAAAATAAAAACTTAATAATTGCTCAAAAATAATATTAAATTGAGAACATGAGAGATCAAATAGGCGAATATGAAGGTCGGTCAATGCATATCGTATGTATAGAGAATAAAATTGTGCCAGATTGATAAACTTGACTATCTCTACAATAACATACAATCAAGTAGATATAAAATTGATTATCTCTCCAATAACATACAATCAAGCACATATAAAATTGATTATCCTTACAATAGCATCCAATCAAGTACATGAGTGATTAATTTAAATTAGTTCATTTAAGGAAGACGAATATATTACAAAATTGAACAATATCAAAATTAATAGTTGTTAAAGAGTTATAAGATTATAGATTCAAATTTAGAAGTGGTATAGTATGTATAATTTTATAGATTTTAATAGTTAAATAATTTAGTAAAAGAGTCCCTTATTCCAAAAACAAAGAAATTCCAAATACCAATTTAATATTTGATCTGACGGTGATCTTAAAAAGTTAAGTTATTATTATTTTGAGATGAATAACATAAGAGAATAAGTATATATATATTAAAAGGAGTTGTCTAAACATTCCATTTCTCGGTGAAATCTACATTTTCTGTTGTTTAAATTTCAGTTTTAAATGCATAAATATATTCAAGACTATGAAAAATCCTCAAGATATTCTAATTATACACACTCAATCACTCAAATATAGAATTCCAACAATTTTTGACCAGATTTTAGTAAAAATTGATCAAAAAATATTCACATTAAAAGTTTACATTACAATCTGTTTTCAATATCAAGACTCAATATCTCAAAATCTAGTCAATGCTGTGATTACTTGTCTACTTCTTCTTATTTATGATGGGCCCTAAATTACCGAGACAAATAGATTATATGCCAACAATGTTGTATAACAAAGTGGATATTGCTCACCCAATATATTGACCCTATACGGCGGAAAAGAGTAGAAGATGCATGCAACAACTCGAACCTCTACAACTGTTCACATGTCCTCCGTCTAATTCAAGTCAGCCGGGGACGCGGTGCCACAAATATCGTTCCAACTTCCTCCGGATCAGCGATGATAATAGTAGGAAAATTTTGCATAGATATTAAATTGAATCTTCATAATATATGGTAAAATTTTAAATAATGGTAAGAGATTTTAACAATGTTTAATAAATAATAAATAATTATGTTATAAAATATCATTGAAATTTAACAATTCAATTAATAAATAGATTTTTTTTAGATTCGTTCACTTTTCAAAAACTTAATGTTTTAAAATAAATCAAATTAATAAAAGTAATTTTTCATAATAAAAATTCGAATAAAAAACAACCATAGTTAAATTTGAAATTTCGAAAAAGTATATAGAAATTAAAAAAAAGAAGACTTTGCGTACTCTTTTTTTTTATTAATATGTATCATTGCTTGAGCTTTGTGATCATTCCGATGGTCAACCCAGTCACTCTCTCAAGGTTAGGTCAATTTAACTTTTATATCTAATTGTTTTAGCACTTACGAAAAAAATAAAATCAAAACGGAATATGTTAAATTTGAATTTAGTTCAAGAAAATAAAAACAGTGGAAGTGAATTTAGTTAAAATTTTATGAGTAGTTTAAACCTTCCTTATTGAAAATCACATGCATTTAATAACCTTTGCCTCGAAAGTTTTATTCCATTTTAAATAAAGTTTAAACCCAATTAAATAAATAAAAATTATAGTTCCACATTGACTGAAAATTTAAACTATTAAGTCACCTAATTGCAACAACGGAAAAAAACAAAAGATTGCTCCAATTAAAATACATTTTTTTTATTCATCGCTGGCATTGTCTACGTCGCCTCCGTACTCCATGACCATCTGTTCCATCAATCTAACATTTCTCTTAAAATGGCGGGCTCTGTTACAGTCTTAGCAATTCGATCGTAGCATATTCATTTACCTGTGTATTTTTATTTATTTAATTAATTTTTATGTTAGGTTGAGTTTAATTAGGGTCAATCTTAATGTTGGATGAAGAAAATTTTGTCCCAAAATAAAATGCTGTTACAAATATTATGAGAGATTCAATCGAGATTAGACATCTGTTCTAACAATTTTTTCTTCCTAAAAATGACTCATCCTCAACCCCTAAATTTGAAACTCAATAAAATCTAAACCGTACACAAACAAATTAGTTTGCAGCTCATCTGCCTTCATATACATGAAGCAATACAGGATGTCACTTCCGTGTAATTCAAGACAGTGAAGGGTTCATAGCCGCACATATCTCTTTCAATCAACCCTCATCTTAACATTCATTGCAACCGACTTAACATTTTGTGGTTCTTCAACGTTTTCCTTTAGGTGGCTATTGGTTTGGATGTCTTAATTTACGAGAAGAGGATGAAAGTTACATATTGTAAGTATATGGGAATAGGCGTTGTTTAGTTGTTTTATATTTTGTTTTTTCATTTGGTCTTATAAATCTAAATCTGCTTACTGTGTTAAAAATTTTTATTTTGTTTTTTTATTTGGTCGTATAAATCTGTACAAATGGATTTAGTGTGTTGAAATTTTTTTAGGGTATTTTTATTATATAAAATTAAAACCTTGTTAGATTTCAAGAAAAATTAAATAAAAAATTAAAAATAAAAACAATTTTTTTTTTAACTACAACTATATATATGGAAAAGCTATATATATATGAAAAGGTTACATATTTCATAAAATGAAAAAGCATAAGAATCTATAAATTAAATAAACTGTGTTTTTCCAATTTAAAATACAATTTATTTTAAAAAACAACAATTACATATAAATACATTTAATATTATGTCAAAATTCACATTCACAAAAAAGTTGTTGTACATCCAAAACATTATTTCATTAGTTATCCATTAATGTACACACTGGGGTTGAACATCGTACAAAGTGGACAAGATTCAATTCCACAATTTGTAGAATTCTAGCAACAAGTTGATGGTATTTTCAATCATTCCTATAACCATTCTATAATTGTGTTACCTTTTGAGAAATTTTAATGAATTTTAAGGGAAGAAGGGGGAAATAATGATTGAATGAAGAGCATGCACATAACTATTCACATGTCTTTTGAAATAACTATTCACATGTCTTTTGAAGGGGAGGCATGAAAAATGGTGAAGGAAGGTTCATTAGCTTAAGTAATGGGTGTTAAGATGTATAAGTTGAATATGGTGATAAGTAAAAAAAAGGAAGGATAATTGAAGAAAACAAAAATGTATTTATAGACAATTTAAAATAAGCGAAAAAATTATGCACAAGTAATGTGTTAGTGCAACATTTTTGTAAGGCCATTTTTCTATTTCATTCAATAGGTACAAAGGTAAGGGAAACCATTAGAAAATCATACTCCTATGATAAATTTAGGTTTGTATGCTTGATAATGAGAGAGATACAATTGTATATGAAAATTAAATCAGTACATCACAATTGTAATTGGGTGTGTTGATCTAGATTTTATCAGCAGAATGAAGTGAATACAGATTATTAAAAGATGATTAACACATAATAAAAGAGATACAGTAAAACTAGTTTCTATTCAATAAGGAAATAAGCTGGAATTGTAAAATGCAGCGAAAAATAAGCTTGTTGGAATGGTGGCGAATTATCTCTGAGAAGAGATGTGACAGTTGCGCTCATTCGCAAGAAGAACATTACAATGAGACTCTTAAGGCCTTTTTGACAATAATCATAAATTCCAAAACCATAGACATCCAAAAACCTAACCCTAGGAGATGAAGCGTCAAAAGTCATGTCGGCCTTGTTGGGGTAAGTTAATACATCAACTTCTTGAGGTCGTAACTTTTCCATACGATATTCATTTTGGGTGCACGATAGCCTGTTGGAAAGGTCCATCTGAGGACTACACATTTTGTTGTCATAATGGACTTTTTCTATAGTCTTTATGTTGCAAGCCATAAAAATGTTGTTTCGGGCCTCAAAATAGCCTCGAAAGTCACGAACCCAAAAACTAGGAAAAAACTGCCAAAATGAACCAATTGGAATAGGTGCAAGACCACCGACATCCATTTGTATCAATCCTCCCCTCTTAGGAAGAAATGGTCTCCATTGCATTGAGTTCGCTCATTAGATGAGGAAATTTCTACTGAATTTGGCCCCTGGTGAGCCACTTCCCTTGGTACAAGAGCTACCCTGCTTTAACAACTCGATAAAGTTGGATCCTTTGTTGTCGAGTGCCCTTGACCTATGTGTCCAAAATGTGATCACTGGATGGTTGTTGTGTGTATTCAAGGTTGATCTTCATTGGTATAAATTGTTCTACTATCTCTGAGGTGTCCAATAATGGTGGGAAATATGGTCGAAGGAGATCCACGTTGAACACTGGGTGTAGGCCAAGAAAAGGGGGAATATTGAGCTCAAAATCATTGCCACCCACATCCTTGGTGATGGCGTAAGATCCATAATGAAGTGGGTGAAGCCTCTAATGGGGGCATGGAAGGCGTTCTTTATCCAAGTGCAACCAAACTTTGTCTCCCACCTTAAAATTATGTGGCACCCAATGTTGATCATGGTGTTGGTTGTACTTGGCATCGGATTTATGTAAAATATCATGAGCCTATTGTTCGATTCGTTGGATTCTCTCAATCAACCAGGTGGCTTTGTCATCTTCAATTGGAGCAAGGGATGAGTCAAGCGAGGTGGCCACAAGGGGTAATGAAACATCCATTGGACCCAAAGGTTGGAATCCCAACCCCATCTAAAAGGGGTTGTGGTCAGTTGAGCTATGTAGGGCTTGATTATACCTATGTTGAACATAGGGAAGACTATCATCCCATGTGCAAGGGTGTTTGTAATTGTACATGTGTAGGATATGCAAAATCATCCAATTTACAACCATAGTTTGGACATCTGTTTAGGGGTGGAAAGCAGTGGATTTGGTGATCCTGGTGTCCAGTAGTGACCAGAGGCTCGACTAGAATGTGTTGAAGAATTGACTGTCCTGATATGAGATAATGGTTTGTGGGATTCCAAAATTTAGCCATAATCATTCAAAGAATATCTTGGTAGTGGCCTCTGTTGTGATGCTCTTCTTATAGGTGGCCAGAATCGCCATCTTGGGAAAATGATCAAAAACCACAAAAACACAGTCATTTCCCCCCTTGGTGGATGGAAGGCCTAACTTTTAGTCCATTCAGATGGATTCCCATGTCCTATCAGGAATAGGAAAAGGGATGTACAGGCCCTATTTCTTAGTGGTTGGTTTTGAAATAGCATAGGAAGTGCAGGACCTGATATACTTTCCCACATCATGTCGAAGTTTCAGCCAATACAAATGTTTTTTACAAATGTAGTGGGATTCCCAAATTAGTTTCCTTCACTCACTTGATGGAACAAAGAGATGGCCTAGATGGCACAACAACCCATCTTGAAGATGGAAATTAGCAATAGGTGAGTTTGTGGCCAACATTTTGGTAGGTGGTGGTGAAGTCAGGGTCTATCTCATAAAGGTGGGGCCATTTGGAGGTCTCGTGGCCACATGAGTCTAGAACCGTGGTGAGTGTCGTGACTGGAGGTCGACTGAGGCAATCGGTGACTCGGTTGGTACTTCTTGTTTTATTCTTGATATTGAGGTGGAACTGTTGTAAGTATGTGGCCACATATGATGGCAGTCATTCTGCAATGTTACTTGTGTCTTCATGAACTCCAATGGCTTATGATTAGTGTGGATGATTGTCTCCTTCCCAAGAATGTAATGTCTCCATTGGCGGTAGGCTTGTACAATGGAGTAAATTTATTTTTCATAAGTAGGGTACTTACATACAACATATGATAGTGTCTCACTATGATAGTATGAAGCATATGTATCTATCTGAAAGGGTTGTTGTAGGTGCGGTAATGAAAGTACTAGGGATGAACACAAGCGCTACTTCAAATCACCGAATGCTTGTTGTTGGGACATGTCGCATATAAAAGTTTCCTTATCGCTAGCCCCAGTTACTTGGTTGAGGGCCCACGCAATATGAGAGAATCCCAACATCAACCTACGATAGAAATTGACAAGGCCCAAGAAGATCTGAAACTTAGTGAGTGTGGTTGGGGCTGACCAGTCACGGATGACCCGGACCTTGGTTGGATCCATATGTACACCATGATGATAAACAATGTATCCCAGGTAATGGACCCTATCCATGCTGAAGGAGCATTTTTCCAGTTTAGCATATAGCTTGTGTTGCTGTGGGGTCTTCAGAACCTACTGAATATACTGCAAGTGCTCCGCCCAAGTCTTGTTGTAGATGAGGACATCATCTAGATACACCACTACAAAGTATTGGTGAAAAGTCACAGGATATCGTCAATCATCCTCATGAAAGTGGATAGCGCATTTATCGAACCTAAGGGCATGACCAACATTCAAAAAAACCTTCTTTTCAATTGAAGGTGGTCTTCCATAGATCTATCTATTCTATTGGGACCTAGTGGTAGAAAAATTTCAGATCAATCTTACTGAAGTATTTGTCCCTTATGATTTGATAAAGGAGGTCGTCGATTCGCAAAATTGAGTACCGTTACCTAACTATGATTTTATACAGGATTGGGTAGTCAATGAAAAGTCGGCAGGTCACGTCTTTCTTCTGCACAAGCATGATTAGGCTCCCACGAGGAGATGAGTTGAGATAAATGTTCCCCTTGTGGATCATTTCTTGGATCTGTCACTTGATCTCCTCATTCTCTAACAGAGAGATGCAGTAGATTGGCCCATTGGGTAGTTGTGCATCAAGGGTCATATTGATGGAATGATTGACCTGACATTACAGAGATACCTCGATAGGTGAGGAGAATATATATGAGTATTCTTTCATGACCTTATCCACTTACTTCTGTTGTGTGGAGAGGTTGAACTCAGAGGCCCTATATTTGGTTGCGATCTTTCACTCATTTTAAGAGAGAATCATGAAGAAAAAAAACTTCCCCGTATGAGAGATGACCTTCCTTCATTGCTTGGAAGAGATCAAATAAATATAACTAAGTGGGACTACCTTGGGCATTCTGTACAATTTCTTGTTCAAAGTAATAATAACACTATGAGGCCTAGAATCATATACAACATGAAGTTTCCATAAATAAGGTTCTCCCAAAATAACATTACAAACTTCAAGAGGAGAAGCATCACACAATACCTCATATTTTAAGGGCTTGATGTCGTATGATAGATGACATTGTTGCATGATGTGGATATTTCCTCCTTGGAAGAGCCATCCAATGGTGTAGGAATGTGTGTGTGACGTTATAGACATGGATAGCCGCTTGATGATATGTGCTGAGATGAGGTTATTTGGGCTATCGTTATCAACAATGAAGTGCAGTGGGGTACCTTTCGCCCACATCTATGAATGAAAAAGGAACTCTCTTTCCTATGGCTCGTCTGGCTCACTGGGCTCGAGCTTGGTGGTAGGAACGATAACACTAGGTTTCATGTCAATGATATGTCTCCCCCTTTCTTGTTCTGACTCAGGTTTAGAACCCGTATTTGATTCAGAAAATTTCACGTCATCCACCAGTGACTCCTTTGAGTGGAAATCAATAGTGTTATGCCAAGGACTCTTATGGAGGTCGCACCACTTCCAGATATCTTTCTTACTCTTTTTGGTGTCCTTGTTTTCTTGTAGCTTGGATTGGATTTCTTTAGGTTGTCCATATTTTCTCTGTCCTTTGATCTACAAGTCGGGGCTACCCTTTCCATGTTTTTTCTCTGAAGGATTCCCATTGCCCAGGCCCAAATTGTCGCATCTTTTGTTTAAGCTTCTGCTCAATTTTGACGGCATATTGGTAGGTCGCGTCCGATGATGAGATGTCCATAAACTCCATTTCGGCCTGGATGTACCTATGTATAAAACCACTATACTTTGGCACCATATGTCTCTTAGACTATTTGATACTCATCTTGGTGCATAATGTATGGAAGATATTTGTGAAATCAGGCATTGCTTGGTCTCTTTCATGCCGCAGTGTGGTCCATTTTGTATACAAGTCATCATAAATTCTGACAGGGTAGTATTTTTATTTAATATCATCCCTAAAGGACTTCTAGGTGACCGCGATTGTAAATAATGAGGGTTCCTCTATTTCCTTTTCCTCGCAGAAATTTTCCCACCAATATTTGACATGGGGAATGGCTTTGAGGAGTGAAAAAGTAATATTTTCTCTATTCAAAGATTTATGGACAAAGAAATACCCTTCTAGTAGATTAAACCATTTCTCTACAGCATTTGCATCTATCTAAACTTAAAATATAGGAATATCAAAATTGATTTGTACCTTTAAAGGAGTAGCACCTCCACTTGAGGAATATGTGTCACTTGTTGGTAGTTTTCAAAAGATTTGCGCAAAACTATCAATCATCTCATTCATTTATTGTGTGATGGATTCCTCAAGCAACATTTTGAAAGGATTTCATGTCCCATCGTATTTCTTTTCTTCTACCATGATAGTTCGCTTGGGCATGCGAGAGATTTTTTCCTTAAGGGAAACAAGCTTGAGACCCAATTCTTTGTACCCTGGCCCCATCGAGGACATGTAATAAGAATGCTAAGGAGAAGACTGCTCTGATACCATTGATAAAGATTTTATTAGTGGAACTAAATGAATACAGATTATTAAAATATTCTTAATAAAAAGTAATAAAGATACAATAAAATTGGCTTCTATTCAATAAGGAAATAAGCTGGAACTATAAATACAGTGGAAAAAAAATTGTCAGAATGGTGGCAGCTAATCTCTGAGAAGAGATGTGACGGTTGCGCTCATTCACAAGAAGAAGATTACAATGAGGCTCTAAAGGCCTTTTTTAGAATAAGCATGAATTTCAAAACCCTATGCATCCAAAAACCTAACCCTAGGAGATGAAGTGCTAAAATTCATGTGGGCCCCGTTGGGGTAAGTTAGTACATCAACTTCTCGAGGTCGTAACTTTTGCATATGATCTTCGTTTTAGGCACACGATAGCCCGTTGGAAAGGTCCATCCAAGTACTACACATTTTTCTGTCAGCATTGACTTCATCTATAGTCTTACTATGGTGAACCCTTAAAATGTTGTTTAGGGCCTCAAAATGGCCCCATAATTCATCTTATCACTCTAGGAAACTCTCCTAGGCTGTAAGTCAGAGATGCCTGGTAACTTAATCTTTTGGTGACTATTTTCTCAATAAAAAGTGTGGGTTTGGATCAAGTCATTGGAATGAATCATTTCTCACTCAAATCATGCATAAACACATTTAGATCGACAAGGATTTCAACCACAAATGTTCAGAGAGTTTACAAATAAAGGAATGAATGAAGAAATAACTATTATATCAGCAGAATCACATATAAAGCATATATGAATGGCCAATTACAATAATCACCGAAATACTTGCAAAGTTTAACTTATGAATGCAGTGATAAGATGACAGTTATCGGGCATAAACAAGCATAATAACATGAACACAATATCTAGGTGCAAGTACAGAATAGATAAGAAGATGAAATCTAAACAAGTTATGGAAAAAGAAGCTTTCTTTACTCAATATGAAAATGAGAAGTTTGAGTACATAATATGAAAAAATCTCCAAAGTCGAACCCCTGGTTCCTATTCTACCTTTAGCTTTATAGCTTTACAATGCAATTTTGAGATCCTGAAAACATGGATCAAATATGATAAAGATAGTAAATGAAAATTTAGTTGCAAAAGATGTGGAATGATCCCCAAAAATGAGGTCAATCCCAAGTTTCATGATCTTCCTCTCTTGTTGAGTGATGGTGCAGTGCAAGATAGCCTCCCAAGGCTGAATGATGACTCTCCAAGAGAGACAAATTCGAATCTATTGATGTGAGAAAGTGTCCTGATTTTCTATCTTTGTCAAAGATACCAAAAAACCTTTAAAACGCCTCCTCTTTCCATAATCTATCAAAAATAGCTATTGGATTTGTCTTGACAATTCATCAAATGTTCATTCAAAGAGGTTTCAAACCTGTCCAGCTCAAAAAACTTTGATCTGTGTAAAAACTTGATCATTTTGGAAATGACAGGCTTTCGGTGGTTAACTTAGAAATCTCCTGAGAGAATTATCTACCGAAAGCCCTGTTTTCAATGGTTAATGAACAGTCGTCCTGTTCGCCTAAACCACGGAAACTTCATCTTTGAGAAAACTTCAAAATTTGCAAAACTGCTTACCATGGATCCCTTTTTGATGTTCAAGGTTTCTTGGATGAGGCAGCCCTTGTTTGTGTAGATCTGCGAACTTCTATTGGTTGTTTGGAAGGATCTTGTGTGTCTACCATGGTCGTAGCTAAGTTAGCCAGAGTTTCCAATCTAGTTTTCTCCTGTGCTGGTGATTGAAACTCCTTTAACTTCAACCTCATAATTCTAAGTTGTCTATACAGCTTCATGTTTTCCCTGATCAATACCCTGTTCCTGTCTTTAGTCTTGTCATGCTTATCTTTGAGGGCTTGGTTTATTTTGAAAAGCTTTGCATTTCTATCAGTCAGGTATGTATTAGTTTTTCTGATCACCCTTTCCAGGACTTCCATTTCATAGACCTGTTGCAGGAGTTTGTTGATTTTCCTAGTTGTTTTAGGCTTACTTGAAGAGGCTTTTGCCACTGGTGGAATGTGTGCCTCTGGAGGAGTTAGTGAAGGTAAATTGGAACAATAGTATGCACCTTGTTCAGTCTTTACATTACCCTATGTCTCTGCCAATTCTTGTTCTAGTTCTGAATCACTGTAAGGTAGGTTTAAAGGATTATTTTCTGTAGCAGGGTCCTTGGACTGCTCACCTTCAAACTGTAGTTTTCTTTTGATTCTTTTCTTCTTGACAGAGGATAATTGTATGGGATCTCTTGGTGGTGAGATACCTTTCCTTTTCCTATGACTTCTTTTGGGAGTAATATTCTTCTTAGTGGCAACCTTTTTACCCTTCTCCTATTGTTGACAATCAGTCTGGAATTCGTTCCAAAAGAGGAAATAGTTCCAATCTATCTGCCTTTTCTTCAATGACTCCTTGAAAATCAGAGTAATGAGTCCTTGGTGAGATAATCTGCTTGCCACCTTAGTGGGCTTAGCCTTGACCTATCTAGACATTTTTGTGAGGGCTTTGTGCAAGAAAAATGGTAGATTGATTGGGTCTCTGCCTGTGAAATGGTTTAAAAGTTTAAAGTGATAGAACATCACTCTATTGTATCGCCCCTGAAATGCTCGCCTAAACCACTAAAACCTGAGATTCTGAATTTTGTTTGACCAAACCAAATCCAAAATTTATTTTGAGCTTATTTACAGAATACAAACTCTCTAACCTACTTACAAAAATTTAGGAATAAAATTTAGACCACAACCTATAACCTCAAAAGCAAAATTTCCACCAATTTATTTGAGGAGATAACACTGGCTCCTATTGGGGATGAACACCTCCCTATGAGGTTTCAAGAACCATAGAATCTATGCCTTTCCTAAAAAAATAAAATTAAAAACTATCTGCTAGTGCTTCCATTGGGCATGGAGTTATTCTGCAAAAATAAAAACTAAGA
The DNA here is from genome assembly GCA_000966675.3 of Picea glauca. Lineage (NCBI taxonomy): Eukaryota > Viridiplantae > Streptophyta > Pinopsida > Pinales > Pinaceae > Picea > Picea glauca. Next base: position 140,507 of record JZKD02S1624457.1, read on the forward strand.
TTAACATTACAATGTCTAGGATTCATAGCCTTAGACAAAATAGAGTTTTAAAAATTGCCCGTTTACCAGGCCACCGAACATTTCTTCACCTCCCAGATTCTACAACATGAAAGTGTTGTTATTTTGTACTTGGTTTATCATGAAAGGACCGGTCCACAAAGAATCGAACTTGTTATGTTTGCCTTTATCCTGTCTAAGAGCATCCCATTTTAGAACCCAGTCACCAATCTAAAAATTGTCCACATTCGCCTTTTTGTGAAAAGTATTTTTTATCTTCTTTTGATGAGCCTCTGATCTATCCACTAACTGTTTGCGGGCTTGCTGCAGTTCCACTAAATCAATCATTCTTCTTACCATATCATTTGACTCGGTTTGTTCTTCCTGAAATAATCTAGCCACTGGTAAAACTAACTGAACAAGAAAAATAGCATCAGTCCCATAAACCAATTTGAATTGAGAGGTTCCTATGGACTTTTTGATAGTTACTCTATCTGCCCACAAAGCAAATTTCAGTTTAGAATCCCAATTCTTTTTGTTTTCCTCTAACATTTTTCTGATGATTTTGATTAAGCTCTTATTGGATGATTCATCCAAGCCATTACCTTGAGGGTAGTAGGGGGTCGAATGTACCAACTGGATGCCCATTGATTTACACATGTCTACTGATGCCTCTGCGTTGAACGTCGCTGCATTATTTGTTACCAGCCTTTTGGGACAATCGAATCTACTCAAAATATTTTCATAAAGAAACTTCATGACTACTTGGTGAGTGGCATTCCGGGTGGGAATCGCCTCTATCCACTTTGTAAAATAATATGTGGATACTAAGATCCACTTATGCTGACCACTAGACGAAGGATTTATCTCACCTATAAAATATAAACCCCACTGCTGAAAAGGGCCATTCACCATTATTGGTCTCCGGGGTAAAGATTTTAGTTGTTGTTTTCCTGTAAATATTTGACATTTGTCACAAGTTTTGACGAAGGCACACACATCTAAGAAAAGGAAAGGCCAACAATATCCATCCCTTAGGATTCTATGAACAGTGGTATTCCAGTAATGATGACCTCCACAAACACTTGAATGAAACTGATGTGTAACTTCGACTGACTCTTCTTTGTCTAAACATCTGAGAAGCAAGCTAGCAGGATCTTTCCAATATAACAGATTATTGTAAATGTAGAATTTGATGGCTCTAAGCTTAAGGGCTGGGGCTTGGGTCATATTGAGTTCAAGAGGAACTTCTAGCTTTTGAAAAAAATGTATAATACCTGAATACTATTCACAAGAAGACAAGTGCTCTGCCACTTGTTGATTGTTATGTTGTCCATCTACTGCCAACTCCATCTGTAAATTTACTGAATTTTCTCCCATGAAATTTATGTCCAACAACTCATAATTTTCCTCCATTAAGAGCTTAGTAAGGTCCTAGCCTTTCACCAATTTGGTGGGCTTTACTTCAATGTTGAACTCAATCAACTTTGCAATCCATCTAGCTCTCTTTTCGTCAATATCAGGGTGAGTCAAAACATCTTTCATGGAGGGTGAAGGGACATATGCAATGACTTTTGAGTGGAGGATATAAATTCTGAAGGATTTTAAAGATTTTATGAGAGCATAGGCTTGTTTCTCAATAGGATCATACCTTAGTTCAGTGTCTTTAAGTGTTTTGTTGAATAAAGCAATGGGATGATCCAAATTGTCATCATCTTTTTGTAGCAGGACTGTTGCCACTGTGTCGTAAGAAGCAATGGAAAAAACATAGAAAATATTATTGTAATCTGGACTGATTAGAGTCGTGGATTCCATGATAGCTTGCTTGATATCTTGAAATGAATTGCTTGCGTTGTCTGTCCATTTTATCTCAGACCCCTTTTTCAGCATACATGTTATGTGTTTTACTAACTCGGGAAAATTTGGCACAAATCTTCTAACAAAATTGATATTACCGAGCAGCAATTGAATATCCTTTTTTGAACTTGGCAAGGACAACCTATGATTCGCTTCCACCCAAGCTGGCTTAATCTTTACATCTTTTGTTGAGACGATGTGGCCTAAGAGCTTACCTTTCCTGAGAGCAAACTGGGACTTTTTGGGATTTAATGAGATTATGAACTTCCTGCATTTAAAGAACACTCTTTTTAAATGCTTTAGATGCTCCTCATGACTGCTGGAATATACTGTGATGTCATCAAGATATATGAGGACAAATTTGTCCTTTTCTCCCACGAAAGCTATTTCCATGGCCCTTTGGAACGTGGCCCCAACATTCATTAATCTGAATGACATCTTGGCGTACATAAATGTACCCCAAGGAGTAGTAAATGCAGTCTTATCTTGGTCATCAGGGTGGACAAAAATATGATTATAGCTAAAAAAACCATCTAGGAAAGACATGACATTAGCCCTTGAAATCCTTTGCAGCAAATGTTACATCTTAGGTAGGGGATAGTTGTCTTTCTTAGAGAATTTGTTTAGGTTTCTAAAGTACACACATAATCTGACCTCACCATTTTTCTTTCTCACTATCACTAGATTCACAATCCATTTGGAGTATCTCAAAGGGATTATGATCTTGGCATCAAGAAGCTTTTTAATTTCTCTTTCAATCACAGGCAGAAGAAGAGGACTGATAGGTCTAAGCTTTTGTTTGAAAGGGATAGTGTCTTTCTCAAGCGGGATCTTGTGTTGAATGATATCATGATCATAAGTTTTTAGATCACTATATTTCCAAGCAAAAACATTAGAAAATTCTTTCAAAATGATGCAATATTCGAACTTCTGATCAACAGTCAATTCAGAAGATAGATTTATGAATTTTGGTTGGCTTTCACCCCCTATCTTGTACTTGTGAACAGCAGGATCTTTCTCCTTTTTATCTGGCTTGTAGGGAACGTCATTGTGATCGAAAATATTTTCGAGAGGTACCAAACCTCAAGGTATATAATTGTTAGGTAGCTGAACAATATCATGCTGACCCAATCTTTGTTTTATCTTGGGCTTCTAGGATTCTTCTACATTTAGATTCTGCTGGTCAACATGCATATCAAAAAATTCATCTACCACTTGAAGAAATCTGTTAAGTTCATCATCATCCTCAAAAACTTTCCAGTATTTAATATTGTCGGGAAAATATGGTCTATATTTTACTTGGATCTCATAATTGAGCCTTGGGAGCATGGGAGGAATAAACATGTTGGCTGAAACAGCAAGGGAATCGGCACGTTGATTCATATCCCTGGGTATATAAGAAATTTCAAAAATAGAAAAAGAATCGCGCACTTTCCATACCTCATCCCTATAGGCTTTCAATCTGACATGCTTTGCTTGAAAGGTACTATTTACCTGTTGTATAATGAGATCCACATCTCTAAATACCTTTAAACTTTTTATCCCCATCTCCTTAGCTGAATTTAATCCCAAAAGCAAGGCCTCATATTCTTCTATGTTGTTAGTAGTTCTGAAATCGAGCTTGAAAGACAAAGATATAGTCTCCTTTGAAGGAGAAATCAAAACTACCCCTGCACCTACTGAATCTTTAGTACTGGCCCCATCAAAATACATGGTCCAGACTGAAATGTTCTTATCATCAGTTTGTTGTTCGATAGGCTTCACAATATGCATAGGAGTTGATTTAGAATCATCTATTTGAAGAATGCACGAGCCAAAATCTGTATCCACGGCATAAATAGGATGATTTACAGAATTTTTTGCATCGCTGATGATGTAGGCAAGTTGATTCTCTCTGTAAAGTCTTTTCAACTCTCCCCCAAACACTGGAATCATATCATATGAAAGATCCATCTGCAAGGTACCTCCTAACCTTTTGCCCCATGGACGAGACAAGAGGAGCCCAAACTTAGGTGGGATATCAACAACCACCACATCCATTACCATGCTTCTCATTGGCAACTGGGCAAGGTTTATAACAAGGTCTTTTATGAGGCCAAGGCATCTAACTTTCCTAGAATCAAAAGAGAAGAGATCATGATATGGTTTGGTGACCTCAAGACCAAGCTCATCCATCACTACTTTGGGCATAAGATTATGTGACACCCCAGAATCAAGCAAGAAATTGTGGAGGATCTTATCATGGACATTTAGGGATATGTAGAATGGTGGAGAAGAATCATCTCGGTCTTCTATCATAGGCCCTATAGTTACTGTTGGCTTGTCATCTTGTAGGTTAACAAAATCAGCAGATGAAGAGGTCTTTGGCTCAAGGGACTTCAGGACGGTTGATTTAAATATTTCATTCTTCATGAGTTCATTTAAAGGCATAGGTATCTTTACTTTCTGAATTTCTGATTCAAAATTAAAAGAAAAAGTTGATTTATTAGAAGTTTTTACCTCATTGGAAGGAGCTTTGAGACTAACTTGCTCCTTGTCTAGGGGCTGTGTTTGCTTCTGCTGTTTTTTTGAAGGAGAGGAGGTCTATTTTACATGAGCGGCAGGCTGCTTGGAAGCAACTTCTTTACTCTTCACGGGAGCAATGACTTCTATGTTCTTCACAGGAGCAACAACTTCTTTGTTCTTCATAGGAGCAGCGAGCAATGGTTTCAGGACAACACTCTTGGATATTAAGTTATAACTTTTTTGATCATCTGTCAAGTAGACAGATTATTCGATACTTGCCTCATGAATTTGTTGATCCATCAGGGCTTCTTCATAGTCTACTTGTGTCAAAAAGGACGAATCATTTTCATCACCAAAACAATTTATTTCATCTGCTTCTTTGACTTCATCATGAGATGGCTGTTGTTATTCATCTAACATTTCATTTTGAAAAGGTGGTCTGATTCTCTAATCATCAACTGCATTCCTGTCTCTCTGAAGGATCTGGACTTGTGGATTGTTCCTTCTATAAGGGAAATCATTTGTATTTCTTGGGGAAAAAGTGTTTGGCTCTTTTGTCTTTGCTGGTTGTTGATTCTGGACCTTCAATTTTGTCATTTCAGATGTCAAATTGTCCAACATCTTTGCCATCTTTTCCATTTTACTATTAGAAGAAGAAGAGGGCTCAATAGCAGACTTCTTTCTCTTGACTTTTCCTTTGAGCTTTTGAGATGCTGTAATGTTTGATTCAACCTTGAGGGCAGCATCTTGCATTAAAGTGTGGTTGATCTTATTTCTCTGAGGATTAGACAAAAATATGGATCAAAGGTAGTAGAGAATGTGATCTTTGCCGATGCATCACTTGGTTTGATCTCTACAGGGATCTTGCCAAACATTCTATTAAACCTTTTGATGAAGTTTGAGACCGATTCTCCATCTTCTCTCCTTAAATTTTCAAACTCAGAAATGTAGTATAACAGATCTCTTCCTTCTCCCTAGTGTTTTAAGAATACCTCATCTAATTGTTCAATACCTGTGACTGAATTTGTCGGTAGCTCTTTGAACCACTTCCAAGCTTGGCCATCCAAACTCTAAACAAAAACTATGGTCCACACATCTTCTTCTGAAATGTTAATATTTTCAACATAAGCATAAAAAGCTTCAATATGTTCTTCAGCAGTATAATCTCCCACTCCAGTAAACTTAGGCATGTATTTCTGATAATCTCCAGTTGGCATAGCAGATAAAGGATTTGGAAATACAAGTGAGGCATATCTATTTTCCAAAATCTGTTCCATCTTGGTTAAAGGGGCAACCATGGCAGTCTTGGGGGTTGATACAGAAGAAGAACTTGCAGGAGATGAAGGTGGAGATGGGATTATTGAGTTAAAATAAAATGGTTGTCTCACTTCACCTTGAACATAATTTTCAGGAATGGGTGAAAAATAAGAGGCTTTATAAAACTGACCGAGCAACAAGGCTAAACTTTCTTCCCCCTTAGAGGACAGATCATGTAAAATATCTTCAAGAATAGGCAGATTAGTCTGAGTATAGAGAAAACCTTATGTAGGTTTGGTGGGTGAGGAATTCAAAGAAGATGAAGAAGAGTTTTCCTTTTGCTGAGAGGACTTTGCGATTATCGCTTTAGGATGAGATGAAATATCATGCTTAAGAACAGAGTTAGTAATATTAGAAGAAAATCAAGGTTCCTCTACCTTCAATATTTGAGATAAATTTTCAATTTCTTGAGAACTATAAGTTTCAGCAGCAGGGGATTCAACTAGAGGCCTTTTAGATATGAAAGAAGAAGTGTTGGTTCCTGAATTTAATGTGTTTGAAAATCTTTACCCTTACCGATGATCTTCTCAGGGTTAGGAACTGGTGTTGTCAGTGGGCCTTCTTGGTTCACCCTGGTGTGAGCTTTTTTTGAGCCACTTCGTTTCAATGAAGTCGCTAGATAGAAAATTACAACCCAAATGATGTTCAGACTTTGTCTATCATCAAAGCTGGAGCTATGTCGTCTCCTAAGGAAGCTGAGCTTCGATCTCCTCTCCCCGGAAATGGCACCAATTCTTATCACTCCAGGAAACTCTCCTAGACTGTAAGTCGGAGATGCCTAGTAACTTAATCTTTTGGTGACTATTTTCTCAATAAAAAGTGTGGGTTTCGATCAAGTCAGAGGACTGAATCATTTCTCACTCAAATCATGCATAAACACATTTAGATGGACAAGGCTTTCAACCATAAATGTTCAGAGAGTTTACAAATAAAGGAATGAATGAAGAAATAACTATTATATCAACAGAATCACATATAAAGCATATATGAATGGCCAATTACAATAATAACCGGAATACTTGCAAAGTTTAACTTATGAATGCAGTGATAAGATGACAGTTATCGGGCATAAACAAGCATAACAACATGAATACAATATCCAGGTGCAAGTACAGAATAGATAAGAAGATGAAATCTGAACAAGTTATGGAAAAAGAAGATTTCTTTACTCAATATGAAAATGAGAAGTTTGAGTACATAATATAAAAAAATATCCAAAATCGAACCCCTCGTTCCTATTCTACCTTTACCTTTATAGCTTTACAATGCAGTTTTGAGATCTTAAAAACATGGATCAAATATGGTAAAGATAGTAAATCAAAATTTAGTTGCAAAAGATGTGGAATGATCCCCAAAAAAGAGGTCAATCCCATATTTCATGGTCTTCCTCTCTTGTTGAGTGATGTTGCAGTGCAAGATAGCCTCCCAAGGCTGAATGATGACTCTCCAAGAGAGACAAATTTGAATATGCTGATGTGAGAAAGTGTCCTGATTTTCTGTCTTTGTCAAAGATACCAAAAACCTTTGAAATGCCTCCTCTTTCCATAATCTATCAAAAATAGCTATTGGATTTGTCTTGACAATTCATCAAATGTTCATTCGAACAGGTCTCAAACCTTTGTAGCTGAAAAAAATTCGATCTATGTAAAAAGTTGATCATTCTGGAAATGACAGGCTTTCGGTGGTTAACTTAGAAAGCTCCTGAGTGAATTATCTACCAAAAGCCCTATTTTCAGTGGCTAATGAACATTCGTCCTGTTCGCCTAAATCACCAAAACTTCATCTTTGAGAAAACTTCAAAATTTGCAAAAATGCTTACCTTGGATCCCTTTTTGATGTTCAAGGTTTCTTGGATGGGGCAGCCCTTGTTCGTGCAGATCTGCGAACTTCTATTGGCTGTTTGGAAGGCTCTGGTGTGTCTACCATGGTCGTAGTTAAGTTAGCTAGAGTTTCCAATCTAGTTTTCTCTTGTGCTGCTGATTGAAACTCCTTTAACTTCAACCTCAGAATTCTAAGTTGTCTATACAGCTTCATGTTTTCCTTGATCAATAACCTGTTCCTGTCTTTAATCTTTTCATGCTTCTCTTTGAGGGTTTGGTTTATTTTGAAAATCTTTGCATTTCTTTCAATCAGGTCTGTATTAGATTTTTTAATCCCCTTTCCAGGACTTCCATTTCATAGACCTGTTGCAGGAGTTTGTTGATTTTCCTAGTTGTTTTAGGCTTACTTGAAGATGCTTCTGCCACTAGTGGACTGTGTGCCTCTGGAGGAGTTGGTGAAGGTAAATTGGAACAATAGTCTGCACCTTGTTCAATCTGTACATTACCTTATCTCTCTGCCAATTCTTGTTTTGGTTCTGAATCATTGTAAGATAGGTTTAAAGGGTTATTTCCTTTAGCAGGGTCCTTGGACTGCTCACCTTCAAACTGTAGTTTTCTCTTGATTCTTTTCTTATTGACAGAGGATAATTCTATAGGATCTCTTGGTGGTGAGATACCTTTCCTTTTCCTATGACTGCTTTTGAGAGTAATAGTCTTCTTGTTGTCTGCCTTTTTACCCTTCTCCTATTGTTGACAATCAGTATGGAATTCATTCCAAAAGAGGAAATAGTTCCAATCTATCTACCTTTTCTTCAATGACTCCTTGACAATTAGAGTAATGAGTCCTAGGTGAGATAATCTACTTGCCACCTTAGTGGTCTTGGCCTTGACCTGTTTAGACATTTTCATGAGAGATTTGTGCAAGAAAAATGGTAGATTGATTGGGTCTCTGCCTGTGAAATGGTTTAAAAGTTTAAAGTGATAGAACATCACTCTATTGTATCACCCCTCACATGTTATGTAAACAAATATTTCTTTCAACAGGGACTACCACTTTGGTTCCAAGTAATACATTGGAATATCCTTCTTCCAGATCAAATCCTTATGTACAGGCAGCAAGTATCACCTGAATTCGATGTTTGAAGGTATGGTAGACTTAAACCAATAGTATCCTGACCTATGTAAACCTATATACTCAGCAATGGCATATTCATCAATGATAAACTCCTCCTTTCCTATTTTAGCAGACCTCCCATCATAGGAAATGGCAAAAGACTTGGCCACTTGTTGATGAAAGTTGGTTAATTTTTCACAATATGAAAATACCCCGGCCTGTTTGAAGAATTCTACCACCCCCGGGTGAGCTTCTAGGTACCAAACCCCATCCACCTCAGACCTCAAAATTGGCCCTGCTTTCGGCAATGGTCAATGTTGACTGTCCCTGCAATTATTGGAAACTGAGCGTCCAGGGAGACAAATATTCTAGAATTTAGGAACACAGAGAGTATAACTCATGGAAGAGCAGGTGGGACAGGGTGACACAAAATTTGGATCACCGAGCTCGAACACTAACCAAGTTTCGAGCAACAAATTGACTGATTAATCGACTTGGGTTAATTGACTTGAGAGCGATCACTGGACTCTAATGGCGCTTTGACAATCACCAAGGGAAACGGGATTAGGATCTCTGGAATTAATCTACGGAATTCAAATTGATAATGAATGAGGATTTAATGAGGGATTAACGGGATCATCATATATTGTGTACTTGCAACTGGAAATGGAGGGAGGCTTCGTGACAACATGCATGAATTTCATTATCACCGCCGTGTCTAGATTTTGAAAAGACAAATGTGGTTGAAAGGACAATAGGAGCTTCAAAATTTCGGATAGACACCATTAGAATGTGCATACCTTCCAACTTGATGAGATTTCGACGGTTACGTTTTCATCATTGCACCAACTTGACAGCTAGCTCATGCGAAAGCATGGGATTTCCATTTTTACCGTTGAAACGCTTTCGGTGGTTAACCGCATACTTTCTTTGACCTCTTAACTGCCGAGAACAAAGGCTTTCGGTGGTTAATGATCGCATTTTAGGCTCGCCTAAACCACTGAAACCTGAGATTCTGACTTTTGCTTGACCAAACCAAATCCAAAAAAAATTTTGAGCTTATTTACAGAATACAGACTCTCTAACCTACTTACAAAAATTTAGGAATAAAATTTAGACCACAACCTATCATCTCAAAAGCAAAAATTTCCACCAATTTATTTGAGGAGATAACAAGTCAGACACCCAAAAACTCGGAAAAAAATGTCAAACTGGAAAACTGCCAAAATGAACCAGTTGGAATAGTTGGGAGGCCACCAACATCCATCTAAATCATGTTTACATCCTAAGGGATCAATATCCTTCCTTCTACCTACTCATCCAGGCAGGAAATTACATAAGATCTAGGTTTTACATCTAGCCTTTCCCATTCTCCTCTGAAGATAATCAAATTAGTTGGACATGGTGTACTATTGGGTTTTGCACTTTAATTAATTAGATGCTTTGGGGTTTTACAGTGCTTAAATTTCTCAAATACTTACTAAATAGTTTAGTTATAAAATTAATTCTTGTCAGTAAATTTGAGAATCAATAATTTAAGATTACAAAGAAATCTTCACCAAGAAAACAAATGGAACTATTAATGAAAACCATTTTACATATATTTTAATGGCTTATCTAAATTCATAATGCTTTCTGGAAAATCCCCACTATCTGTTTTTGGATTTTTACTTAGTTACATAGTGTAGACATTTTGTCAAACAGTTTGCACACAAGTATTTTATTAATGGTTCATAAGTATTTATACTATCTGTTGTGATTTACAATGAAAAACAAGTATTGAGGTTCAAATATATTTATTGCACTAAATATTTGAGACAATTGAAGTACATTAAAATACATCAATAAGAAGCACAAAAAAAAATAGAGATGAACCTTATATATATATTCTATAGGTTTTTCTTGTAAAAACATAGATAAATATGGTTGTAGAAAACAATTGCTTGTGTCCATCCTTTCCTACAACAACAAAAATGTCCCCAGTAGCAATGGAAAGAACTACATGTGAGGGTGATGTTCTCCATAAGGAAATTGACCCCTATCTCAATCAAATCGGCCTCTTCAATAGAGTGACTCAACCTCTACTTCATAAAAATAGGTCAACAACCTTGATCTCAACCTTAATACCTCATAATCGACCCCAAAACAAGATAACTCGGGCTCTGGTTCAGAAAACTCATCCAACAATCTTGATCTCAACTTTAGTCCCTTATAATCGACCCCACAACAAAATAAATCAGCCCTCTTTAACAGTAAACACACCCACCAACAATTTGACCCTTCTCAAATAGAATCTTGGTCTCCTCATGAGAAATCACCCCTCATACAAGAAAATATTAGTCACAAAATGATAAACTCAACCACGAAAACTGTGAAATCCATCACAATGAAGCAAAATGAAAATATATGAGAGATCTTCTCTCCATGACTAGCTAGAGTGGATAGTCTCACCATTGAAATCAATCTTCTTCTTTAAGTTTTTTCATCCCAAGAGCCAAAAGCCACAAGATCTACTCAATTTTTTTTTTAGAAAATAACAATGTATAATGAGAGAGGGCACCCGCATTCCTCTTTTAATTCTTCTTTGACCCCTTTTTTTATCATTTTACCCTTTTAATAAAGTAAAATGACTTTATAAGATCAAAGTCACTTAAAAAACAAAATTAAGTGAATTACTCGATGTCACTTTTTAAAACAATTATTGTTTTTCCATGATGACATTAAATAATTAATTAATCTCCTTTCTTTCCACTGACTATAGCCTATGATAATAAATTAGGGTTTTACATCAATCTCTTAGAGTGGTCATTTGGAAAGGGACATTATTGTCCTCCCTTCCCGAGATTGTTTGTCCTCAAGCAACTGCAAGTTAGTATGTTGTAAGATCTAGTCACCTTCCCATGTGGCATCCTTTGCCTACAAATATCTCCACCTAATGAGGTTCTCTCGGATCACCCTGTTACGAAATTTCCTCTCTCGGACCTCCAGAACCTCTTCAAGAACCAACACTAGCTTCCCCACCTCATCCAATGGGGGTACCTTCGTTGAAGAAGTTACATGTTTTCCTAATGCCTACTTGACGCATGAAACATGAAACACAGTGTGGATCTTACTTCCTTTTGGCAACTCAAGATCATAAGCTACCTCACAAACTCTCTGGATAACCTTGTAGGGGCCATAAAATCGAGATTTTATCTTTTCTGCACCACTTTTTTTTATTGATAACTATCTCCAGGAATGTAATCTAAAAAATACCAATTATCCCACCTCGAAAGTGCACTCCACCATGTGCCTACCTGTAAAGATATTTTGTTGATTCTGTGTCACCTGTAAATTATCTTTGAGAGTCTTAAGGATATTTTTACTCTCATGAATCCAATCCTTAGATTTGGGGTCCCTACTATCCCAAAATGTCAGGTCAACAAATGAAGGAGCATCATAGCCATGTAATTTTTGGAATGCAGTTATATCAATGGACATGTGATAAATGGAATTCTAGCAATGTTCTCCCAAATCAAACCACTTAATACATGTTTTTTGTTTCTTTTGTGTCATCCAACCTGAAAAGATCTTACCAAAGAGCACTGAGGACCCTAATGTCACTACCACTGACCATGTACTTTGGTAACCCATGGGGTATGAAAACCTCCTTAACAAAAATTCTTCTACCCATGTTGCCTTCTACTATGAGGGAATGGAAAAGAAGTGTCTAAACATGGTTAACCATTCTATTGGAAATATAATTCATTAGGATTACTTTACTAAAAAAAACCCAAGTGTCAACATCATTGTATATAAACATGTATCATATCATTTATAAAATATAAATAAGACATATATTGTCATTTGTGTGTCTAACAATGGTATCATAGTGCGTAATGGTATCATAGTGCGTAGCTTGCCTAGGACCTTAAAAAGTTGTGGTAGTTTTCCATAGCATTTTAGTGTTGAATCTGCAGACGTGTCCCTATGCCAATCTACCTACTCAATACTATGCATTATCCTATCAATGCCTATTCCATCTTGCCTACTTTCAATGTGAAATGCCTCAAGTTATGCATTACTCATTCTCAGCACCATTCACGCCCTTTTCTCTATGAACGTACATATCATAGCATTTGTTTCTTTATGTCCATTGGTGTATCAGCATATTCATTCTATATGAGCAATCATAAATGCTAAACCCAACGTTCCTTGTGCAATAATCCTTGCCAGTTCGTCATAAAATGTAACGGTTCGAAAACATGGGATTTATCGAGAGAAATGTTTTTGTCATTCTTCTCATCCTACGTGGAAGACGACCCCACCATTAGCTTTCCCATAGAAGACACCATTGCATACTCGTCAAGATACTTCTTCTCGTGCGTGTATCCTTCCATGTTACAATTGATTCGACCACCAATAGTTGGAAATGGATGTCAAAACCCTAAGTCATCTGATTGCTTCAGCGCTCAGCGAGTGGATTGATTGATCACTGATATTTTTAGGCACACCCAGCGGAACCCTAGATAGGTTATTCTAGTCGATTATGCATAGGCCTCCGACTATGATTGCGAAGGAGAAGACAAAGATAGAGAGCTCGGTCCCATGACGACCTAATCGAACCATCCACCAACCAATATTTCCATCTCTGAAAGAATATGGAGAAGCACAAGTTGTCGTTTGTTGGTCTCCTTTTCCCATGGAGAGAGCTTGTTTCTAGGAGGGAGAAAATGATAGAGAGGAAACCCCAATGTATTCACAACCTCACACGTGCCTATATTCTGGTGTCTTATGAAAACTATAAAGCAAGTGCGGGGAACCTCCTGAAATACTGCAAAAAGATTCATTGATTCCAACATCTTTGCAAAACATTTTTTGATGTTGAGGGTATTGTTCCCTATGCGAACTGATGAAAGCGTGTATTTTTTTTGGAATCGAACATCCATATATTAAGTCTCAACACACAATAGGTATCAGTTGTCGTTGATATGAAAATGAAAATGAAAGGGAAGATAATGATGAGAATGCTTAAAAATATACAAGTGTTGCACTTGGGCCTATCGTTTCTTAACACTTTGTTTTGATTGGCTCTACTTTTTAAACAAGGATGATTTGATATCCTGGAATAAGGGATGATGATAATGGGTCTAATGGAAGGTGGCGTGTGTCTGAAGCTTGCTTTTTTGTTACTCGGAATTTGACTCCGTGGTCGTGTTCTCGATAGCTTCGGCCAAATATACACTCTTCTTTCAAAGGATTCCCTTCTTCGGATAAGTTTAGTCGTATCGTCAGAGATATATGTTTAATTTCTCGAGCTTTGATGAATCCAGTCACCCTAATGATAAACACATAATGGTTGCTCGACTATGGCAATCGAACTTTGATTGGATATCTTCTTCTATGTTGGGTTTGCCAGAGGCATTCAAAGTCGTGAGACATGTGGAAACATTAGCATTAGCATTAGCAGTGACAACACTCTTGAAGCATTATAAGTTTTTTTTTTTGTTTTTTGAAATCAAGTTTAATTTTCTTGTTAACGGGTGAACTTTTGGTAGAAGTAGACAATGTCCATTTTTTGTTTTCGATTTTGAGTGTAATTGTTAAAGGGTTGAGTTGTAAGAAACTCCATGACGTCTAATTCTGTTTTTAAACGACTTGAGTTGAGGAACTATTAGAAGTAGTGAACACTTTAATACTTTTTTTTGTGGACAATCAAGTCACCATTTAAAAAACCACGTTGCGGTCTGTTGTAAGATGCTTGCATGTTTCACAAGCCAAAGCAACATTGTTTCAAACTCAAACTCATCTTCTTCACGATGCACTTGAGGGAAATAATTTGAGACAACATTCTGAACCATTTCTTGTTCAGAACCCTATTTTCGAAGATGAGGTTCATTTAGACCAACAACCATCACACCATCCACTCAGTGTGCTAGCTCTTGATTCAAGTAGAGATAAATATCAACTTCATCTTTCCAAGCAGATCATCAAACCTTCAAAATAAATAAAAAATAACAAACATAGAACAAGTATGAGATATGAAAAGAATGTCACCTTTCATAATACAAATTACCCCAAACTGATCTAGTTACAAAGTGTTGGAATGCTTCAAGAAAGATCAGATTCACTTGCTCTAGTTCAAGAGAAAATTCATATATGCCAAAAATGTCAGTGAGTTTTCCACGTTGAAGATCAATGCTTCGATATCCATCCTTGCGAGCATTGTAGAAAACACAATCATCGTTCATATAAGTGTTTCAAACACAAGACAATTACAAGAGTAAAGAACCATTATGAGTGGATAGCTTATCGATGATGGTCTTCAATAGTCAGGATTCAAGTTTCGAAGTTCTATCAGTCAAGCAGTAACAAGCGAGCGTGATAAGCGGGCATGATTGGTTTGTGTTTTTCCTTAAACCACCACTTAGTATAAGACTTACAACTTCTACTAGACAACATTTTGTTGTTTCCCTTAAAGCTCCACTTAGTAGAATAAGTTTAGCTTCTTCTACATCATAGTTTATGGTCAAATTTAAACCAGTATCAAGATCACTCCCAATTCACAGAACATATCACCTTCCATCTTCTAGATAACTAAGGAAATGTTCTGGGAACCATTAATCTTGAAGTAGGTTCCAAAGTTTGTGGTCATCCTTAAACAAACCGATTTATTTGTGGTCATCCTTAAATAACCATGATCACTCGGTTTGTGGTCATCCCAAAACCACCAAATTCATACAACAAATTTATCTATCAGCAATAGCACACTTTGAAACATTATCTCTCTTCTTGGACTCATATATACCTATTGATATTAAGGGGGGGAGGGGCGAATGTTGGAAATATAATCCATTAGGGTTACTTTACTGGAGGAATATGAAGTGTACCATCCTTAGGAGTCCAAGAGACATCTTGGAATATGAATCCAAGCGTGAACATCATTGTATATGTATCCATATCAAATTGATGAGTAAATGAAACTAATGTCTATCTTCCAATTTTTGTGTCTAACATGATTTACCACCACATATATGTAATCTCTTCCATGTAGCTTTGGTAGACCTGTGATGAAATCCATTGACATGTTTTACGACTTCAACTCTGTAATGGGTAATGGTTGTAATAACCTCGCAGGATGACCTTGATCTAACTTGTTCTGCAGACAAGTCATATACTCCCTCACATGGCTCAATACATCATATTTGAGGGCCTTCCAATAAAACATCTCCTTGATATTTCTGTAACTTTTAATGTGCCCAGGATGGCCTACTAGAGTTGCGTCATGCATAGACCTCCTAATCTTCTCCTTCAATGTAGATGCAAGGACTAGGTATATGAAATACTTGAAGTAGATGATGTCATCCACCACTTTGTACATATCATCTTGTATTATGTGATCCATCAACTCATAATAAAATTTATTATTGGGGTACTCCACCAAGAGATGAGATTTCCAACCAAACGAAATCTCTACAACTAAACATATCTATGGTTTCCTAGAGAGAGCATAAAAAAAACATTTTTCTTCCCTTTCACATACTCCATGTCAAATTCATATGCTTGCAATTTTTTGGCCCACTTATTTGCCTCTCAATTAATTCCTTCTACCCCAAGAAGTGTCTGAAACTATTTTGGTCAGTTCTAACCACAAATTTTCCACCAACCAGGTACTATGTGAATTTCACCAAGGCATGCATGATGGTGAACATTTCCTTTTCCTATATGTAGTAAATGCTCTTTTAATATATGCTTTTCCTTCTCCCATATGCTATCAAATGTCTATGTTGCATCAAAACTTATCCTATGTCCTCACTAGATACATCACACTCAAACACAAAGGACTGATTGAAATTAGGAAGTTGTAAAAAGGGGCAAGTTCTCATCACATCCTTCATCTTGTAAAATGTCTTCTAGGCCTCCTTTATCCACATGAATGCCTCTTTCTTCATGAGATATTTGATTGTTTCATCTAGTTGTGAGAATCCCTTTACAAACTTCAAGTAGTAGCGGAATATTCTGAAGAATCCATGCAACTGTGTAAGGCTCTTGTGTGGTGGTTAATCCAATATGGCCTGTATATTCTCCATATATACCTGTACACCCTCAAAACTAACCACCTGACCCAAGTATAGGATCTTTTTCATCATGAATTCACACTTTGACTCCTTGGAATACATCAATTGATCCTCCATAATGCTTATAATCTCATCTAGTTGGTCCAAGTGCTCCTCACATGTCTTGTTACATATAAGAAGATCATCAAAGAAAACCAACAAGAAATACCTCAACTACTTTGAGTATGTGGTTCACGCAGAAATGAAATGTTGCATTGGTCAACCCAAACAATATGACCCAAAACTTAGAATTCCCATAATGCCACCTAAAAGTATTTTTGGTCATATCCTGCTCTCTAAATGTGATCTGGTGATACCTTGATTGAAGATCAATATTTGAAAAATAAATGGCCCCATGTAACCCATATAATAACTCATCGATATTGGGAATGTGGTACCTATTTTTTATGGTATTGTTATTCAATGCTATATAGTCAATGCAAATCCTTATGGTTACATGCTTATTCTTTACCAACACTATGGAAGAGGAAAATTTACTATAGCTACGTATGATTTGTCCCATATCAAATAAATCCCTAATATCCTTCTCAATTTAATCCTTGAATTTATTTAGACATCTCTAGGGATTCATGATCATAGGTTTTTCTCCCTCCTCCAACTGAATGGTGTGATCAAATCCATTGGGAGGCGGTCTCCCTGGAGGAATCTGTCTAAAAACCATCTCATGCTTACTCAATAGTGCTTGAATATTTTCACAATGATGTTGTTGACCCTCTGCATTCTCTTGAGTTGTAATCAAGCACTTAGTTTCACATGCTACATCTCCATGTCTAAAAATAGCATCAATCATTTTGGTTGAAACAATATTAGGGCCACCATTTAACATGCCCCTCAGAACATCATTCTTTCCATTTGATGTATGGATTCTCATCTCCAGTACATGGTATTTCATCATAGTTTCCCCTAAAGAACAAAGCCATTGAACATCCAAGGCTATATTGGTGTCCTCCAAATAAACCACAGAAAAATTTTCAATCAAGGTATAGTTTCCCAATGTCACATCCAACCTCATAATATTTCATGTGCATGTCCAATCGAATCCATCAACCACGACCAAATTGAACCCCTAAAAGTTCTCTGTAGAAATACATCTCTTGGCCACCAATGTTGCATTAATGAAATTGTGAGTCACCCGACCATCAATCAAAGTTGTGACACTTTGTCCCCTTAGTACTCCTTTGACTCTATAAGTGTAGTATCTAAGGGTTCCTAATAGAGTGGTGATAGTCCCACCCTTGGCCTCCTCAAAATTCTACTCATCGCTCTAGTATCCTTGCTCATTTCATTATCCTTGTGTAACTTCCTCCTCTTCCTCGTCACTATCTAATTGAACCTCTATATAATGCTTCTTTCCCTTCCTCATGCACCTATGTCCTAGCTCCCATGAATCTTTGCAAATAAAGTAAAGGTTGTTCCTTCTCAACTCATTACTAGTCACCTTATCCAACTTCTCCTTTCTAGTCCACTACATCTGAAAGAGTTTCTTATCTTTGTTTTTCTAGGAAATGAAAGGATTTGAGAAAGGTTTGTTCTTCGGGACTGTATCCTCTCTGTCCCATGTCATGATGATGGAATCATATAGAGACTCGGGTTTGAAGGCTTTCTTCGAACCATGTAGTGGCTTAGATAAACCTTCAATGAACAAAATCACTAGCCTCTTCTCAAATATATCTATCTCTGTGACTGCAAGACTATGGAAATTTTTAATATAGGAATCTGACATCCCAACCTATTTGAGTTGTGCCAACTCTTTGAAATGCAATTCCATACTCTTTTTGTTAAAACGATCCATCGACCTATGTGTGAAGTCCATATAGGAAGTAATGTTGGTATGTCCCACACTGACCAATCCATGGTACTACCACTCATGGGCCTCTCCATATAAATGCAAGGTAGCAAATTTAACCGCTTCTACCTCCATAATAGGGTTGAGTTGGAAGTATGTGCCCATGTTTTGAACCTATTCTTCACTTGTTTGAACCATCAAAGGAAGGAATGGTTATCATCCCAACCTTTCTCATGAGATCAATTTTCTGTTGAACCCTCTTGAAATCCATTGGTTTGTTCGTGTATATTACAATAGTCCTATAATGACATCGCTACCTAGAAATCATCAGCAACAACCGTACACTCCCTTTCAAGTAATCACTAAAGTCTTCACCTTTTACTAGATTCTCTTGATTTTATGTTTGCTTCTCCCCCAATAAATGAGGAAAAAGAGGTCAAGGAATTACTCTACTGGTGGTTCTAGTATGGTTTTGTGCAGGGACATTATTGTCTCTTCCTTCTGCATGACTCCAATTGTTCCCATTGGAACCTCCTGCACCATTCTTTCTTCCATGGTTTTGATTTTCTTGAACGCTACTATTTAATTGTGTCATGAGTTATACCATTTTTTGTTGAACCCTAGCTAAATCATTTAGGATACGCATGGCACTATCCTCGGGTCTCTCATGCCCCCATGTTTTTCTCTTTCTCTACTTCTGGTTGGTCCTCTTCTTTTGAACCTGAGTAAAAAATGTTTTCAGACCCTCACTTCCTTCCACTTTTGTAAGTGATATAGTCCATGTATTCACGACTCATGAAACAACAAACCCCCTTAGATCAAGGCTCTCATACCACTGTAAAATCCCCACTAATTTTTTTTTGGATTTTTACTTAGTTTCATAGTGCATAAATTTTGTCAAATAGTTCATAAATATTTCTACTCTCTATTGTGATTTAAAATGAAACACCAGTGTTGATGTTCAAAGATGTTTATTGCACTAAATATTTGAGATAGTTGAAGTACATTAAAATACCTCAATAAATAACACAATAGAAAATAGAGAGGAAGATTTTATATATATATATATATATATATATATA
>JZKD02S1624457.1:160191-173894 GCA_000966675.3 Picea glauca
GTAAATACATAGATAAATATGGTTGTAGACGATAGTCGTTTGTGTCCAGCCTTTCTTATAGAAAAAAATGTGTTCGTAGCAACAATGGAAGAAAATACATTCACAAAGTGATAAACTCATCCACCAAATGGATAACTCCATCATAATCAAGCATAGTGAATATATCTGAGTGATATTCTCTCCACGACCAACTAGGGTGGATCACCTCACAACGGAAACATATCTTCTTCTCTACGGCTTTTCATCCCAAGAACCAAAGGCCACAAGAGATCCTCAAATTCATTTTTAGAAAATAATAATGGATAATGAGAGAGAGAACCCTCATTCCTCTTTTAATTCTTCATTCACCCTTTTTTTGACCTTTTTACCCTTTTAATAAACTAAAGTGACTTTATCAGCTCAAAGTCACTTAAAAACCATTTCACTTAATTACTAAATGTCACTTTTTGAAAAGTTTTTTTTTTCCTTGATGACATTAAATAGTTAATTAATCCCCTTTATTTCCACTGACTATAGCCTATGAGAATAACTAAGATTGTTATGTCAATCTCTTGGAGTGATCATTTGGAAAGGGACATTACACCTTCATACTTAGCTTCCAACCATGGTTGTGAAGGTGTGTATCAAATGAGGAAATTTTATAAATTTAGTAATGAAGGACAATATTTATACACACTCTCTTATATATATATTCATACTAGAGACATAAATACAAAACTAAGAAAACTAGAAAATATTAAAACGTTGAACAAACATAAAAATATGGCATTTCATGACACACACAAAATAATTATTTATGGGAAATAATCCTCCAAATGTCTCTTCATCATACTTAATATTTCTATGGCGGAGATGACCCCTAAGTTGAAGTTATGGATCTATAAGGGAAATGTCGTAATGTTTAGCTGTAAATCTTCTTACTTGACCCATAACCCATGAAACTCTCACATGAAAGTAATCTCACTACAACTACCCCAATTAAAAAGAAGACTTTCCCACTTAGCCTATACAACACCATGAATGGGATCCCCTTATCTATTGAAAAGTCCTTCAAACTATCTAAATTCCCTTCCAATGTTGTAGCACAAGCTAACCATGAAATCTCTCTATTGGAAATCTAGGTCTTGTTAGTTGTAGGACAAATTTCGTTTTCTATAAATGATCAATCCAATCACCTACATGGTTAGAAGAATCATATCAATGTAAACTAACAAATTTCCTACAATGACACTATGGCCTTTTTCATATTCAAGCTGAGGTATAATCATAAGCCTACGTGAAAGTACACCTTTAATTCTTCACTAAAGATTCATGACAATCTTCTCGATTTTCAATATTATGGTAGCATTATAAATCATACCAAAAATTTCTCCATATAAATAAATTGAATTACTCTCTTGCATGGATAAATAATAGAGTATATTTGAGGTCAATTTTTCAGCACATGTTATCATGAAAATCCCACATTTAAGCTTTAATACCAAAGTTTATAATAATTTAAAATGGGGATTAATATTAAAGGGTTTTAAGGACTAAGTCTAAGAAACTAACTTAGGTACTTTCCTATTAACCACCTTAAGCTTCCTATAAGCCCCCTTTTACTTTACACACTAGTGGAAACACAACCCCCATCTCTTTTTAATCCTTCTTCGTTTGCATCCTTTGGGATTTTCATATTGTGAGAAAATGTACAAGTACAATTCACATACAATCTTGGATTATAAACGTCTCTTTATTGCATTTACATTTATATAATTGATCAAAGCTAGGTGTTGGACAGACAATTTTGGATGTAATTTTGGAGAAAAAACTAAGTATGAAGGAAGGGTGCAGAAGGAAGAAATCTCATAGAAGGAACCATGCAGAAGGTAAAAAAGGGAACAAAATGTCAAATAGCATGCAAGATAGAGATAGATCACAAACATAAGGATAAAGAAAGAGATAGAGAGAAGGAAGAACAAAGGGTGACAATGCGACTTTCAAGATATAGAATAGTAGCAGAAAAGTTGCACAAAGAGCAAAAAGTAGAAGGAAAACAACTAGTTAATTGTAGTTCACCATACCATGCAATGCAATGGGTTATTTTGGGATAGCTAAGAATAGGACTTTAATCCCTATATTTTGGGTATAAATATGTTCACTCTTGAGTATAGACACATATTGCAGTCGATATATTTTCGTCTTCTCATCTTGTCCCTGACAAAGGCGAACAACATCAATGATTGACAGTCAGGATTCAAGTTTCGAAGTTCTATCAGTCAAGCAATAACAAGCAAGCGTGACAAGAGGGCATGATTGGTTTGTGTTTTTCCTTAAACCACCACTTGGTATAAGACTTACAAATTCTACTAGACAACATTCTGTTGTTTCCCTTAAAGCTCCACTTGGTAGAATAAGTTTAGCTTCTTCTACATCATAGTTTATGGTCAAATTTAAACCAGTATCAAGATCACTCCCAATTCACAGAATATATCACCTTCCATATCCTAGATAACTAAGGAAATGTTCTGGGAACCATTAATCTTGGAGTAGGTTCCAAAGTTTGTGTTCATCCTTAAACAAACCGATTGATTTGTGGTCATCCTTAAACAAGCTTGATCATTTGGTTTCTGGTCATCCCAAAACCACCAAATTCATAGAGCACATTTATCCATCAGCAATAGCACACTTTGAAACACTATCTCTCTTCTTGCACTGATATACACCCATTCATATTAAGGTGGGGGGATTTTTGGAAATTTAATCCTTTAGGGTTACTTTACTAGAGGAATATGAAGTGTACCATCCTTAGGAGTCCAAGAGACATCTTGGAATATGAATCCAAGCGTCAACATCATTGTATATATATCTGTATCAAATTGATGAGTAAATGAAACTAATGTCTATCTTCCAATTTTTGTTTCTAACATGATTTACCACCACATGAATGTAATCTCTTCCCTATAGCTTTGGTAGACCTGTGATGAAATCCTTTGACATGTTTTTTGACTTCTACTCTGTAATGGGTAATGGTTGTAATAACTTCGTAGGATGACTTTGATCTAACTTGTTTTGCTGACAAGACATGTACTCCCTCACATGGCTCAATACATAATATTTGAGGGCCTTCCAATGAAACATCTCCTTGATATTTTTGTAAGTTTTAATGTGCCCAGGATGGCCTACCAGAGTTGCGCCATGCATAGACCACC
Organism: Picea glauca; assembly: GCA_000966675.3. Classification (NCBI taxonomy): domain Eukaryota; kingdom Viridiplantae; phylum Streptophyta; class Pinopsida; order Pinales; family Pinaceae; genus Picea; species Picea glauca. The sequence goes on from JZKD02S1624457.1 coordinate 163,383, forward strand.
TAATCTTCTCCTTCAATGTAGACGCAAGAACTAGGTATATGAACTACTTGAAGTAGATGATGTCATCCACCACTTTGTACATGTCATCCTATATGATGTGATTCATCAACTCATAATAAAATTTATTATTGCAGTACTCCACCAAGAGATGAGATTTCCAACCAAACGAAATCTCTACAACTAAACATATCTATGGTTTCCTAGAGAGAGATTTTTTTTTTTTTTCTTCCCTTTCACATACTCCATGTCAAATTCATATGCTTGCAATTTGTTGACCCACTTATGTTACCTCTCAATTAATTCCTTCTACCCCAAGAAGTGTCTGAAACTATTGTGGTGAGTTCCAACCACAAATTTTCCATCAACCAAGTATTATTTGAATTTCACCAAGGCATGCATGATGGTGAACATTTCCTTTTCCTATATATAGTAAATGATCTTTTAATATATGATTTTCCTTCTCTCATATGCTATCAAATGTCTATGTTGCATCAAAAATTATCCTATGTCCTCACTAGATGCATCACACTCAAACACAAAGGGCTGATTGAAATTAGGAAGTTGTAAAATGGGGCAAGTGTTGATCACTTCCTTCATCCTGTAAAATGTCTTCAAGGCCTCCTTTATCCACATGAATGCCTCTTTCTTCATGAGATATCTGATTGTTTCATCCAGTTGTGAGAATCCCTTTACAAACTTCTAGTAGTAGTGGAATATTCTGGAGAATCCATGTAACTGTGTAAGGCTCTTGGGTGGTGGTTAATCAAATATGGCCTGTATATTCTCCCTATATACCTGTACACCCTCAAAACTAACCACCTAACCCAAGTATAGGATCTTTTTCATCGTGAATTCACACTTTGACTCCTTGGAATACATCAACTGATCCTCCATAATGCTTATAATCTCATCTAGATGGTCCAAGTGCTCCTCACATGTCTTGCTACATATAAGAAGATCATCAAATAAAACCAACAATAAATACCTCAACTACTTGTTGAATCTGTGGTTCACGCAGAAATGAAATGTTGCATTGGTCAACCCAAACAATATGACCCAAAACTTAGAATTCCCATAATGCCACCTGAAAGTATTTTTGGTCATATCCTACTCTCTAAATGTGATCTGGTGATACCCTGATTAAAGATCAATATTTGAAAAATAAATGGCCCCATGTAACCCATATAATAACTCTCATTGATATTGGGAATGTGGTAGCTATTTTTTATGGTATTGTTATTCAATGCTCTATAGTCAATGCAAATCCTTATGGTTACATCCTTATTCTTCACCAACACTATGGAAGAGGAAAATTTACTATAGCTACATATGATGTGTCCCATCTCAAATAAATCCCTAATATCCTTCTCAATTTAATCCTTGAATTTATATAGACATCTCTAGGGATTCATGATCACAGGTTTTTCTCCCTCCTCCAACTGAATGGTGTGATCAAATCCATTGGGAGGCAGTCTCCCTACAAGAATCTGTCTAAAAACCATCTCATGGTTACTCAATAGTGCTTGAATATTTTCACATTGATGTTGTCGACCCTCTTCATTCTCTTGAGTTGTAATCAATCACTTAGTTGCATGTGCTACATCTCTATGTATGGAAATAGCATAATTCCTATTGGTTGACACAATATTAGGGCCACCATTTAACATGCCCCTCAAAACAACTTTCTTTTCATTTGATGTATGGAATCTCATCTCCAGTACCTGGTAATTCATCATAGTTTCCCCTAAAGAATGAACCCGTTGAACATCCAAGGCTATATTGGTGTCCTCCAAATCAACCATAGAAAAATTTTCAATCAAGGTATAGTTTCCCAATGTCACATCCAACCTCAGAATATTTCATGTGCATGTCCAATCGAATCCATCAACCACTACCACATTGAACCCCTAAAAGTTCTTTATAGAAATACATCTCTTGGCCACCAATGTTGCATTAATGAAATTCTGAGTCACCCTGGACCATCAATCAAAGTTGTGACACTTTGTCCCCTTAGTACTCCTTTGACTCTATAAGTGTAGTATCTAAGGGTTCCTAATAGAGTGGTGATAGTCCCACCCTTGGCCTCCTCAAAATTCTTCTAATCGCTCTAGTATCCTTGCTCATTTCCTTATCCTTGTGTAACTTCCTCCTCTTCCTCGTCACTATCTAAGTGAACCTCTATATAATGCTTCTTTCCCTTCCTCGTGCACCTATGTCCTAGCTCCCATGAATCTTTGCAAATAAAGTAAAGGTTGTTCCTTCTCAACTCATTACTAGTCGCCTTATCCAACTTCACCTTTCTAGTCCAGTCCTTCTGAAAGAGTTTCTTATCTTTGTTTTTTGGGAAATGAAAGGATTTGAGAAAGGTTTGTTCTTCAAGACTGTATCCTCTCTGTCCCATTTCATGATGATGGAATCATATAGAGTATCGAGTTTGAAGGATTTCACCAAACCATGGAGTGGCTTAGATAAACCTTCAATGAACAACATCACTAGCCTCTGCTCAAATATATCTGTCACTATGAATGCAAGACTATGGAAATTTTTAATGTACGAATCTGATGTCCCAACCTATTTGACTTTTGGCAACTCTTTGAAATGCAATTCCAAACCCTTTTTTTTAAAACGATCCATCGACCTATGTGTGAAGTCCATATTGGAAGTAATGTTGGTATGTCCCACACTGACCAATCCATGGTACCACAACTCATGGGCCTCTCCATATAAATGGAAGGTAGAAAATTTAATCACTTCGACCTCCATAATAGGGTTGATTTGGAATTATGTGCCCAAGTTTTGAACCTATTCTTCACTTGTTTGAACAATCAAAGGAAGGAATGGTTAGCATCCCAACCTTTCTCATGAGATCAATTTTCTGTTGAACCCTCTTGAAATCCCTTGGTCTGTTCGTGTATATTACAATAGTCCTATAATGACATCGCTACCTAGAAATCATCAGCAACAGCCGTACACTCCCTTTCAAGTAATCACTAAAGTCTTCACCTTGTACTATATTCTCTTGATTTTATGTGTGCTTCTCCCCCAATAAATGAGGAAAAAGAGGTCAAGGAATTACTCTACTGGTGGTCCTAGTATGGCTTTGTGCAGGGATGTTATTGTCTCTTCCTTGTGCATGATTCCAATTGTTCCCATTGGAACCTCCTGCACCATTCTTTCTACCATGGTTTTGATTTTCTTGATTGCTACTAATTGATTGTGTCATGAGTTATACCATTTTTTGTTGAACCCTAGCTAAATCATTTAGGATACGCATGGCACTATCCTCGGGTCTCTCATTCCCACATGTTTTCCTCTTTCTCTACTTCTGGTTGGTCCTCTTCTTTTGAACCTGAGTAAAAAATGTTTTCAGACCCTCACTTCCTTCCACTTATGTAAGTGATATAGTCCATGTATTCACGACTCATGAAACAACAAACCCCCTTAGACTAGTAGGATCAAGGCTCTCATACCACTCTAAAATCCCCACTAATTGTTTTTTGGATTTTTACTTACTTTGATAGTGTATAAATTTTGTCAAATAGTTCATAAATATTTCTACTCTCTATTGTGATTTACAATGAAACACCAGTGTTGATTTTCAAAGATGTTTATTTCACTAAATATTTGAGACAACCTAAGTACATTAAAATACCTCAATAAATAACACCATAGAAAATAGAGAGGAAGCATATATATATATATATATATATATAGAGAGAGAGAGAGAGAGAGAGAGAGAGAGAGAGAGAGGTTATGTAGGTTTCTCTTGTAAATACATAGATAAATATGGTTGTAGATGATAGTCTCTTGTGTCCACCCTTTCCTATAGAAAAAAATATGTCCCTAGCAACAATGGAAGAAAATACATTCACAAAGTGATAAACTCAGCCACCAAATGGATAACTCCATCACAATCAAGCATACTGAAAATATCTGAGTGATATTCTCTCCACGACCAACTAGGGTGGATCATCTCATAACCGAAACATATCTTCTTCTCTAGGGTTTTTCATCGCAAGAACCAAAGGCCACAAGAGCTCCTCAAATTCACTTTTAGGAAATAATAATGGATAATGAGAGAGAGAACCCGCATTCCTCTTTTAATTCTTTGTTCACCCTTTTTCTGACCCTTTTACCCTTTTAATAAACTAAAGTGATTTTATCAGCTCAAAGTCACTTAAAAACCATTTCACTTAATTACTAAATGTCACTTTTTAAAAAGTTTTCTTTTTTCCTTGATGACATTAAATAGTTAATTAATCCCCTTTATTTCCACTGACTATACCCTACGAGAATAACTAAGATTGTTCTGTCAATCTCTTGGAGTGATCATTTGGAAAGGGACATTACACCTTCATACTTAGATTCCAACAGTGGTTGTGAAGGTGTGTATCAAGTGAGGAAATTTTAGAAATTTAGTAATGAAGAACTATATTTATACACACTCTCTTATATATATTCATACTAGAGACATAAATACAAAACTAAGAAAACTAGAAAATATTAAAACGTTGAACAAACATAAAAATATGGCATTTCATGGCACACACAAAATACTTATTTCTAGGAAATAATCCTCCAATTGTCTCTTCATCATACTTAATATTTCTATGCCGGAGATGACCCCTAAGTTGAAGTTATGGATCTATAAGGGAAATGTCCTAATGTATAGCTGTAAGTCTTCTTACTTGACCCATAACCCATAAAACTCTCACATGAAAGTAATCTCGCTAAAACTACACCAATTAAAAAGAAGACTTTCCCACTTAGCCTATACAACACCATGAATGGGATCCCCTTATCTACTGAAAAGTCCTTCAAACTATCTCAATTCCCTTCCAATGTTGTAGTACAAGCTAACCATGAAATCGCTCTATTGGAAATCTAGGTCTTGTTAGTTGTAGGACAGATTTCATTTTCCATAAATGATCAATCTGATCACCTACATGGTTAAAAGAATCCTATCAATGTAAACTAAAAAATTTCCTACAATGACACTCTGGCCTTTTTCATATTCAAGGTGAGGTATAATCATAAGCCTACGTGAAAGTACACCTTTAATTCTTCACTAAAGATTCATGACAATCTTCTCGATTTTCAATATTATGGTAGCATTATAAATCATACCAAAAATTTCTCCATATAAAGAAATTGAATTACTCTCTTTCATGAATAAATAATAGAGTATATTTCAGGTGAAATTTTCACCACATGTTATCATGAAAATCCCACATTTAAGCTTTAATACCAAAGTTTATAATAATTTAAAATGGGGATTAATAATAAAGGGTTTTAAGGACTTAGTCTAAGAAACTAACTTAGGTCCTTTCCTATTAACCACCTTAAGCTTCCTATAAACCCCCTTTTACTTTCCACACTAGTGGAAACATAACCCCCATCTCTTTTTAATCCTTTTTTGTTTGCATCCTTTGGGATTTTCATATTGTGAGAAAATGTACAATTACTATTCACATACAATCTTGCATTATAAACGTCTCTTTATTGCATTTACATTTATATTATCGGTCAAAGCTAGGTGTTCGATAGACAATTTTGGATGTAATTTTGGAGAAAAATCTAAGTATGAAGGAAGGGTGCAGAAGGAAGAAATCTCACATAAGGAAGCGTGCAGAAGTAAAAAAATGGAACAAAATGTCGAATAGCATGCAGGATAGAGATAGATAAAAAACATAAGGATAAAGAAAGAGATAGAGAGAAGGAAGAACAAAGGGTGACAATGTGACTTTCAAGATATAGAATAGTAGAAGAAAAGTTGTGCAAAGAGCAAAAAGTAGAAGGAAAACAACTAGTTAACTTTAGTTCACCATACCATGAAATGCAATGGGTTATTTTGGGATAGATAAGTATAGGACTTTAATCCCAATATTTTGGGTATAAATATGTTCACTCTTGAGTATTGACACATATTGCAGTCGATATATTTTCGTCTTCTCAGCTCGTCCCTGACAAAGGGGAACAACATCAAGGATTGGCAGTCAGGATTCAAGTTTCAAAGTTCTATCAGTCATGCAGTAACAAGCGAGCGTGACAAGAGGACATGATTGGTTTGTGTTTTTCCTTAAACCACCACTTAGTACAAGACTTACAATTTCTACTAGACAAAATTCTGTTGTTTCCCTTAAAGCTCCACTTGGTAGAAAAGTTTAGTTTCTTCTACATCATAGTTTATGGTCAAATTTAAACCAGTATAAATATCACTCCCAATTCACAGAATATATCACCTTCCATCTCCTAGATAACTAAGGAAATGTTTTGGGAACCATTAATCTTGGAGTAGGTTCCAAAGTTTGTGGTCATCCTTAAACAAACCGATTGATTTTTGGTCATCCTTAAACAACCATGATCATTCGGTTTGTGGTCATCCAAAAACCACCAAATTCATAGAGCACATTTATTCATCAGCAATAGCACACTTTGAAACATTATCTCTCTTCTTGGACTCATATACACCCATTGATATTAAGGGGGGGGGGGGAATGTTGGAAATTTAATCCATTAGGGTTACTTTACTAGAGGAGTATGAAGTGTACCATCCTTAGGAGTCCAAGAGACATCTTGGAATATGAATCCAAGCATCAACATCATTGTATATATATCTGTATCAAATTCATGAGTAAATGAAACTAATGTCTATCTTCCAATTTTTGTTTCTAACATGATTTACCACCACATATATGTAATCTCTTCCCTGTAGCTTTGGTAGACCTGTGATGAAATACATTGACATGTTTTCCAACTTCTACTCTGTAATGGGTAATGGTTGTAATAAACTCGCAGGATGACTTTGATCTAGCTTGTTCTACTAACAAGTCATATAATCCCTCACATGGCTCAATACATCATATTTGAGTTCCTTCCAATAAAACATCTCCTTGATATTTATGTAATTTTTAATGTGCCCAGGATGGCCTACTAGAGTTGCGTCATGCATAGACCTCCTAATCTTCTCCTTCAATGTAGACACAAGGACTACGTATATGAAATACTTGAAGTAGATGATGTCATCCACCACTTTGTACATGTCACCCTGTATGATGTGATCCATCAAGTCATAATAAAATTTATTATTGGAGTACTCTACCAAGAGATGAGATTTCCAACCAAACGAAATCTCTACAACAAAACATATCTATGGTTTCCTAGAGAGAGCATAAAAAAAAAACATTTTTCTTCCCTTTCACATAGTCCATGTCAAATTCATATGCTTGCAATTTGTTGACCCACTTATGTTGCCTCTCAATTAATTCATTCTACCCCAAGAAGTGTCTGAAACTATTGTGGTCAGTTCTAACCACAAATTTTCCACCAACCAAGTACTATCTAAATTTCACCAAGGCATGCATGATGGTGAACATTTCCTTTTCCTATATGTAGTAAATGATCTTTTAATATATGATTTTCCTTCTCTCCTATGCTATCAAATGTCTATGTTGCATCAAAACTTATCCTATGTCCTCACTGGATGCATCACAATCAAACACAAAGGACTGATTGAAATTAGGAAGTTGTAAAATGGGGCAAGTGTTGATCATTTCCTTCATCTTGTAAAATGTCTTCTAGACCTCCTTTATCCACATGAATGCCTCTTTCTTCATGAGATATGTGATTGTTTCATCCAGTTTTGAGAATCCCTTTACAAACTTCCAGAAGTAGAGGAATATTCTCAAGAATCCATGCAACTGTGTAAGGCTCTTGGGTGGTGGTTAATTCAATATGGCCTGTATATTCTCCCTATATACTTGTACACCCTCAAAACTAACCACCTGACCCAAGTATAGGATCTTTTTCATGGTGAATTCACACTTTGACTCCTTGGATTACATCAACTGATCCTCCATAATGCTTATAATTTCATCTAGATGGTCCAAGTGCTCCTCACATGTCTTGCTACATATAAGAAGATCATCAAAGAAAACCAACAATAAATACCTCAACAACTTGTTGAATATGTGGTTCACGCAGAAATGAAATGTTGCATTGGTCAACCCAAACAATATGACCCAAAACTTAGAATTCCCATAATGCGACCTGAATGTATTTTTGGTCATATCCTACTCTCTAAATGTGATCTGGTGATACCCTGATGGAAGATCAATATTTGAAAAATAAATGGCCCCATGTAACCCATATAATAACTCATCGATATTGGGAATGTGGCACCTATTGTTTATGGTATTGTTATTCAATGCTTTATAGTCAATGCAAATCCTTATGGTTACATTCTTATTCTTCACCAACACTATGGAAGAGGAAAATTTACTATAGCTACGTATGATGTGTACCATCTCAAATAAATCCCTAATATCCTTCTCAATTTAATCCTTGAATTTATTTAGACATCTCTAGGGATTCATGATCATAAGTTTTTCTCCCTCCTCCAACTGAATGGTGTGATCAAATCCTTTGGGAGGCGGTCTCCCTGGAGGAATCCATCTAAAAACCATCTCATTCTTATTCAATAGCGCTTGAATATTTTCATGATGATGTTGTCAACCCTCTGCATTCTCTTGAGTTGTAATCAAGCACTTAGTTTCACATGCTGCATCTCCATGTCTGAAAATAGCATCAATCCTTTTGGTTGACACAATATTTGGGCCACCATTTAACATGCCCCTCAGAACACCATTCTTTCCAGTTGATGTATGGAATATCATCTCCAGTACCTGGTAATTCATCATAGTTTCCCCTAAAGAGTGAAGCCATTGAACATCCAAGGCTATATTGGTGTCCTCCAAATCAACCACAGAAAAATTTTCAATCAAGGTATAGTTTCCTAATGTCACATCCAACCTCAGAATATTTCATGAGCATGTCCAATCGAATCCATCAACCATTACCACATTGAACCCCTAAAAGTTCTCTGTAGAAATACATCTCTTGGCCACCAATGTTGCATTAATGAAATTGTGAGTCAGCCCACCATCAATCAAGGTTGTGACACTTTGTCCCCTTAGTACTCCTTTGACTCTATAAGTGTAGTATCTAAGGGTTCCTAATAGAGTGGTGATGGTCCCACCCTTGGCCTCCTCAAAATTCTTCTCATCACCCCAGTATCCTTGCTTGTTTCCTTATCCTTGTGTAACTTCCTCCTCTTCCTCATCACTATCTAAGTGAACCTCTATATAATTCTTATTTCCCTTCCTCATGCACCTATGTTCTAGCTCCCATGAATTTTTGCAAATAAAGTAAAGGTTGTTCTTTCTCAACTCATTACTAGTCACCTTATCCAACTTCTTCTTTCTAGTCCACTCCTTCTGAAAGAGTTTCTTATCTTAGTTTTTTTGGGAAATAAAAGGATTTGAGAAAGGTTTGTTCTTCGGGACTGTATCCTCTCTGTCCCATGTCATGATGATGGAATCATATAGAGTCTCAGGTTTTAAGGATTTCACTGAACCATGTAGTGGCTTAGATAAACCTTCAATGAACAACATCACTAGCCTCTGCTCAAATATATTTGTCACTGTGACTGCAAGACTATGGAAATTTTTAATGTAGGAATCTCATGTCCCAACCTATTTGAGTTGTGCCAACTCTTTGAAATGAAATTCCAGACCCTTTTTGTTAAAACGATCCATCGACCTATTTGTGAAGTCCATATAGGAAGTAATGTTGGTATGTCCCACACTGACCAATCCATTGTACCACCACTCATGGGTCTCTCCATATAAATGCAAGGTAGAAAATTTAACCACTTCCACCTCCATAATAGGGTTGATTTGGAAGTATGTGCCCAAGTTTTGAACCTATTCTTCACTTGTTTGAACCATCAAAGGAAGGAATGGTTAGCATCCCAACCTTTCTCATGAGATCAATTTTTTATTGAACCCTCTTGAAATCCCTTGGTCTGTTCGTGTATATTACAATAGTCCTATAATAACATCGCTACCTAGAAATCATCAGCAACAACCGTACACTCCCTTTCAAGTAATCACTAAAGTATTCACCTTGTAATAAATTCTCTTGATTTTATGTGTGCTTCTCCCCCAATAAATGAGGCAAATAAGTTCAAGGAATTACTCTACTGGTGGTCCTATTATGGTTTTGTGCAGGGATGTTATTGTCTCTTACTTCTGCATGATTTCAATTGTTTCCATTGGAACCTCTTGCACCATTCTTTCTGCCATGGTTTTGATTTGCTTGATTTCTAGTAATTGATTGTGTCATGATTTATACCATTTTTTGTTTAACCCTAGCTAAATTATTTAGGATACGCATGGCACTATCCTCGGGTCTCTCATTCCCCCATGTTTTCCTCTTTCTCTACTTCTGGTTGGTCCTCTTCTTTTGAACCTGAGTAAAAAATGTTTTCAGACCCTCACTTCCTTCCACTTATTTAAGTTATATAGTCCATGTATTCATGACTTATGAAACAACAAACCCCCTTAGACTAGTAGGATCCAGGCTCTCATACCACTGTAAAATCCCCAATAATTGTTTTTTGGATTTTTACTTAGTTTGATAGTGTATAAATTTTGTCAAATAGTTCATAAA
>JZKD02S1624457.1:173944-187224 GCA_000966675.3 Picea glauca
ACATTCACAAAGTGATAAACTCAGACACCTAATGGATAACTCCATCACAATTAAGCATAGTGAATATATCTGAGTGATATTCTCTCCACGACCAACTAGGGTCGATCATCTCACAACCAAAACATATCTTCTTCTTTAGGATTTTTCATCCCAAGAACCAAAGGCCGCAGGAGCTCCTCAAATTCATTTTTAGGAAATAATAATGGATAATGAGATAGAGAACCCTCATTCCTCTTTTAATTCTTCATTCACCCTTTTTCTGACCCTTTTACTTTTTAATAAACTAAATTGACTTTATCAGCTCAAAGTCACTTAAAAACCATTTCACTTAATTACTAAATGTCACTTTTTAAAAAGTTTTTTTTTTGCCTTGATGACATTAAATAGTTAATTAATCCCCTTTATTTCCACTGACTATAGCCTACGAGAATAACTAAGATTGTTATGTCAGTCTCTTGGAGTGATCACTTGGAAAGGGACATTACACCTTCATACTTAGCTTCCAACAGTGGCTATGAAGGTGTGAATCAAATGAGGAAATTTTAGAAATTTAGTAATGAAGGACTATATTTATGCACACTCTCTTATATATATTCATACTAGAGACATAAATACAAAACTAAGAAAACTAGAAAATATTAAAACATTGAACAAACATAAAAATATGGCATTTCATGACACACACAAAATCCTAATTTCTGGGAAATAATCCTCCAATTGTCTCTTCATCATACTTAATATTTCTATGCTAGAGATGACCCCTAAGTTAAAGTTATGGATCTATAACGAAAATGTCGTAATGTTTAGCTGTAAGTCTTTTTACTTGACCCATAACCATAAAACTCTCACATGAAAGTAATCTTGCTACAACTACCCCAATTAAAAAGAAGACTTTCCCACTTAGCTTATACAACACCATGAATGGGATCCCCTTATCTACTAAAAAGTCCTTCAAACTATCTCAATTCCCTTCCAATGTTGTAGCACAAGCTAACCATGAAATCTCTCTATTGGAAATCTAGCTCTTGTTAGTTGTAGGACAAATTTCGTTTTCCATAAATGATCAATCCAATCACCTACAGGGTTAAAAGAGTCCTATCAATGTAAACTAACAAATTTACTACAATGACACTATGGCCTTTTTCATATTCAAGGTGAGGTATAATCATAAGCCTATGTGAAAGTACACCTTTAATTCTTCAATAAAGATTCATGACAATCTTCTCGATTTTCAATATTATGGTAGCATTATAAATCATACCAAAAATTTCTCCATATAAAGAAATTGAATTACTCTCTTGCATGGATAAATAATAGAGTATATTTCACGTGAATGTTTCACCACATGTTATCATGAAAATCCCACATTTAAGCTTTAATACCAAAGTTTATAATAATTTAAAATGGGGATTAATAATAAAGGGTTTTAAGGACTTAGTCTAAGAAAATAACTTAGGTCCTTTCCTATTAACCACCTTAAGCTTCCTATAAGCCCCCTTTTACTTTCCACACTAGCGGAAACATAACCCCCATCTCTTTTTAATCCTTCTTCGTTTGCATCCTTTGGGATTTTCATATTGTGAGAAAATGTATAATTACAATTCACATACAATCTTGGATTATAAACGTCTCTTTATTGCATTTACATTTATATTATCGGTCAAAGCTAGGTGTTGGAAAAACAATTTTGGATGTAATTTTGGAGAAAAACCTAAGTATGAAGGAAGGGTGCAGAAGGAAGAAATCTCACATAAGGAAGCATGCAGAAGGTAAAAAATGGAACAAAATGTCGAATAGCATGCAGGATAGAGATAGATCACAAACATAATGATAAATAAAGAGATAGAGAGAAGGAAGAACAAAGGGTGACAATGTGACTTTCAAGATATAGAATAGTAGCAGAAAAGTTGCACAAAGAGCAAAAAGTAGAAGGAAAACAACTAGTTAACTTTAGTTCACCATACCATGCAATGCAATGGGTTATTTTGGGATAACTAAGAATAGGACTTTAATCCCTATATTTTGGGTATAAATATGTTCACTCTTGAGTATTGGCACATATTGCACTCGATATATTTTCGTCTTCTCAACTTGTCCCTGACAAAGGGGAACAACATCAATGATTGACAGTCGGGATTCAACTTTCGAAGTTCTCTCAGTCAGGCAGTAACAAGTGAGCGTGACAAGAGGGCATGATTGGTTTGTGTTTTTCCTTAAACCACCACTTAGTATAAGACTTACAATGTCTACTAGACAAGATTCTGTTGTTTCCCTTAAAGATGCACTTGGTAGAATAAGTTTAGCTTCTTCTACATCATAGTTTATGGTCAAATTTAAACCAGTATCAATATCACTCCCAATTCACAGAATATATCACCTTCCATCTTCTAGATAACTAAGGAAATGTTTTGGGAACCATTAATCTTGGAGTAGGTTCCAAATTTTGTGGTCATCCTTAAACAAACCGATTGACTTGTGGTCATCCTTAAACAACCATGATCATTCGGTTTGTGGTCATCCCAAAACCACCAAATTCATAGAGCACATTTATCCATCAGCAATAGCACACTTTGAAACATTATCTCTCTTCTTGGACTCATATACACCCATTCATATTCAGCGAGGGGGGGGGGGCGTAATGTTGGAAATTTAATCCATTAGGGTTACTTTACTGGAGGAATATGAAGTGTACCATCCTTAGGAGTCCAAGAGACATCTTGGAATATGAATCCAAGCGTGAACATCATTGTGTATATATCTATATCAAATTGATTAGTAAATGAAACTAATGTCCATCTTCCAATTTTTGTTTCTAACATGATTTACCACCACATATATGTAATCTCTTCCCTATAGCTTTGGTAGACCTGTGATGAAATCCATTGACATGTTTTCCGACTTCTACTCTGTAATGGGTAATGGTTGTAATAACCTCGCAGGATGACTTTGATCTAACTTGTTCTGCTGACAAGTCATATACTCCCTCACATGGCTCAATACATCATATTTGAGGGCCTTCGAATAAAACATCTCCTTGATATTTTTGTAAGTTTTAATGTGCCCAGGATGGCCTACTAGAGTTGCGTCATGCATAGACCTCCTAATCTTCTCCTTCAATGTAGACGCAAGGACTACGTATATGAAATACTTGAAGTAGATGATGTCATCCACCACTTTGTACATGTCATCCTATATGATGTGATCCATCAACTCATAATAAAATTTATTACTGTAGTACTCCACCAAGAGATGAGATTTCCAACCAAACGGAATCTCTACAACTAAAAATATCTATGGTTTCCTAGAGAGAGCATAAAAAAAAACGTTTTTCCTCCCTTTCACATACTCCATGTCAAATTCATATGCTTGCAATTTGTTGACCCACTTATGTTGCCTCTCAATTAATTCCTTCTACCCCAAGAAGTGTCTGAAACTATTGTGGTCAGTTCTAACCACAAATTTTCCACCAACCAAGTACTATCTGAATTTCACCAAGGCATGCATGATGGTGAACATTTCCTTTTCCTATATGTAGTAAATTCTCTTTTAATATATGATTTTCCTTCTCTCATATGCTATTAGATGTCTATGTTGCACCAAAAATTATCCTATGTCCTCACTGGATGCATCACACTTAAACACAAAGGACTAATTGAAATTATGAAGTTATAAAACGAGGCAAGTGTTGATCGCATCCTTCATCCTGTAAAATGTCTTCTAGGCCTCCTTTATCCACATGAATGCCTCTTTATTCATGAGATATGTGATTGTTTCATCCAGTTGTGAGAATCCCTTTAAAAACTTCCAGTAGTAGCAGAATATTCTGAAGAATCCATGCAACTGTGTAAGGCTCTTGGTTGGTGGTTAATCCAATATGGCCTATATATTCTCCCTATATACCTGTACACCCTCAAAAATAACCACCTGACCGAAGTATAGGATCGTTTTCATCGTTAATTCACACTTTGACTCCTTGGGATACATCAACTGATCCTCCATAATGCTTATAATCTCATCTCGATGGTCCAAGTGCTCCTCACATGTCTTGCTACATATAAGAAGATCATCAAAGAAACCAAAAAGAAATACCTCAACTACTTGTTGAATATGTGGTTCATGCAGAATTGAAATGTTGCATTGGTCAACCCAAACAATATGACCCAAAACTTAGAATTCCCATAATGCCACCTGAAAGTATTTTTTATCATATCCTTCTCTCTAAATGTGATCTGGTGATACCCTGATTGAAGATCAATATTTGAAAAATAAATGCCCCCATGTAACCCATATAATAACTCATCGATATTGGGAATGTGGTACCTATTTTTTATGGTATTGTTATTAAATGCTCTATAGTCAATGCAAATCCTTATGGTTACATCCTTATTCTTCACCAACACTATGGAAGAGGAAAATTTACTATAGCTACGGATGATGTGTCCCATCTCAAATAAATCACTAATATCCTTCTCAATTTAATCCTTGAATTTATTTAGAAATCTCTAGGGATTCATGATCATAGGTTTTTCTCCCTCCTCGTACTGAATGGTGTGATCAAATCAATTGGAGGCGGTCACCCTGGAGGAATCTGTCTAAAAACCATCTCATGCTTACTCAATAGTGCTTGAATATTTTCATGATGATGTTGTTGACCCTCTACAATCTCTTGAGTTGTAATCAAGCACTTAGTTGCACGTGCTACATCTCCATGTCTGAAAATAGAATCAATCCTTTTGGTTGACACAATATTAGGGCCACCATTTAACATGCCCCTCAGAACATCATTCTTTCCATTTGATGTATGGAATCTCATCTCCAGTACCTAGTAATTCATCATAGTTTCCCCTAAAGAATGAAGCCATTAAACATCCAAGGCTATATTGGTGTCCTCCAAATCAAGCATAGAAAAATTTTCAATCAAGGTATAGTTTCCCAATGTCACATCCAACCTCAGGATATTTCATGTGCATGTCCAATCAAATCCGTCAACCACTACCACATTGAACCCCTAAAATTTCTCTGTAGAAATACATCTCTTGGCCAGCAATGTTGAATTAATGAAATTGTGAGTCACCCCACCATCAATCAAAGTTGTGACATTTTGTCCCCTTAGTACTCCTTTGACTCTATAAGTGTAGTATCTAAGGGTTCCTAATAGAGTGGTGATAGTCCCACCCTTGGCCTCCTCAAAATTCTTCTCATCGCTCCAGTATCCTTGCTCACTTCCTTATCCTTGTGTAACTTCCTCCTCTTCCTCATCACTATCTAAGTGAACCTCTATATAATGCTTCTTTCCCTTCCTCATGCACCTATGTCCTAGCTCCCATGAATCTTTGCAAATAAAGTAAAGGTTGTTCCTTCTCAACTCATTACTAGTCCCCTTATCCAACTTCTCCTTTCTAGTCCACTCCTTCTGAAAGAGTTTCTTATCTTTGTTTTCCTAGGAAATGAAAGAGATAGAGAGAAGGAAGAACAAAGGGTGACAATGCGACTTTCAAGATATAGAGTAATAGCAGAAAATTTGCACAAAGAGCGAAAAGTAGAAGGAAAACAACTAGTTAACTGTAGTTCACCATACCATGCAATGCAATGGGTTATTTTGGGATAGATAAGAATAGGACTTTAATCCCTATATTTTGGGTATAAATATGTAATGGGTCGGGTTAAAAAAGAGAGTTAGCAAGAGAGCTAGTGGGATAGAGAATTTTTTTATAATTTTTAGAGGTTGAGATTATGCAAGAAACATGAATGTAATCAGTTGATACAATGAATAAAGATAGAGGTTGAGAGATAATTTCTCATCTTATGTTCTTTACTTGTTTATGTGCATTTATGGATGATGTTGTTATATTTTTCATACTAGATTTATTGTATGGATTGATTAGGATACAATATTTATGAATGGTTCTAATAATCAGAAGCATACATAGGCTAGAATAAGGAAGAATGATTAGCTCATCTGCCTCCCTTTCCCTTACTAGTGCAAAAACCTGGTTCTTGCAATCCCAATAGATACCTTAGGTGAGACTTCATTTATGCGACCAGGTGATTCTGAAAGGGTTTGTGTCTTGAGGGTTTGTTGGTCACATTTGAATCAAACCTTGGGTCTTACAAACCATGTGCAAACATGTTTAAGCCAACAAATGGTTTCGTTGCTAGGATTAGGACATTGTGACTAAGGGGATGTTTTGGAGGATGACTAAGAAGGAAATCACATACTGGTTGGACTAAAAATAATGGGAAATCACATGACAAGAGAAAATGAAACCTTAAATGAGTGACAAACAATGGATGCAAAAGTATGTGTTCACAGATTTGCAAGAAATTTGCTTTGGTGAATTTCCAAAAATTCTAACTAAGTGGCTAGAAAGGTTGGTTGAGAAGACATGAAGGTATAGTGTTGTAGCATAAAATAATTGGACTCCTAAATTGGTTAAGAAGCTCAATTCAATAAGTAACCCAACTACTCAACTAAATTATTTTTGGTTAGATAGTGTATTAGGGGGTTATTCTACAAAACGTGTAGTAGATTGCATTCAATCATATAGTGTTGTAGAAATAATTTTTTTCAAAGTTTTGCACGCATGGTTCTTGAAATCATTAAATATTTGGATAAAGATGTTTTTATGTGAAAAAAATGTAAATATTATGAAGTTCAACGACTAAAGGAGATATGCACACATTGGGGTAGCCAGAGGATAACATGGGAATCATCTAAGAGAAGGAAGAAATGAACGAGGGAGGAAGGAACTGAGCATGAAAGAAGGAAACATACCAAAGGAAGAGTACCATTTTGGAGAGTTGTGCAAAGGAAGAAGGTAGAATAAGTAAAATATTGGGGCTGGGAGAGAAGATCAACACAGTGAGCTGAAAGAAAGTGAACCTTGCACGCAAGTTTGAATCGCGGAGATACCATATGTAGGACGAAAAGAAGAACGACCTCATTCTAGTCTAGTAAGAGAGGAGACAATAAGTCCTAAATAGACATGATCTTGTGTTGAATCAATGACCCCATGTGCATCACCACAATTAGAGATAACAATTGAAGACTTGTTAAAATATATCATAATTAGTCAAGGAGTATAAAATAGTAGTACTCAGAATAGTGGGAGTAGTGCACAGATTTAGAATCTGAGTTGAACGGTATCACCAAGAGAAGGGAATACACAATCTAACATGGTGAGAGTAGATAATACTCTTAGACTTCCAAAATTCAAGGGAGTGGGGTCAGAGAATCCTGAGCAACACTTGTTTGTGTGTGAAACAGTTTTTCCACTAAAAACATATAGGATGATTTCGTAAAAATAACATAGTTAGCAATGACATCTAGATTTCATGCACTGGTATGGTATATAAAGTTATATATATATACACCTATTGGACAGGCTAGGACCTTGGAAGATATAAAGAAAGCACTATTAAAGGAGTTTAGAAAGACAAAGTCAGAGTCACGGTATATCACCAAGCTAAAAGTGTCAAACATGTAAAAATAGAGTCTGTATAGGATTTCGATCAACTCTTTAAGGACATAATGGGGAGATTGAAGTTCCAAATTCTGAATCAATAATATCAAGAGTTTTTTATTGTTGAACTTCTACCATACATTCAGAGGCCCCCGATTCAAGAGAATGTTATGTCACATCCCCAGGCCCTACAGATTGCAATCAAGCTAGAGGTTTTATCAATAGGAGACATGGGAGGAATGAAATAGGTTCATATGCAGTTGGTTGCATTAACAATCGAATTGGTCAAGATTACCAAAGGAAGGGAAAAATGAGAGTAAGTTTGGCGTACAAAGTGTAGAACGAAAGGCCATCAGAAGGATGAATTCCCATAATTCACACAATATTTCGTAGCTGGAGTGCCAAATCAACTACTCAAAGAAGGATACTGTAATATATGTAAGAAATGGGGTCATCATTCCACTGAGAGTCTATTACTCCATAAATATTAGAGTACTCCAAAGAATTTGTTTTGCAACTTTTGCAAGTCAATAGGGAATGAAGAGAAGGATTGTCGCGTGTTCGACCTACTAAGAGAGAACACATCAGATATGTACATGATCCAAGAAGAGAATACTGACACATATGGGAATAGTGTGAAATACAATGGTCATAGGGGTTTCAATCAGGGGAACATAGAAAATTTTGGCAGAGGATGAGATAGACGGAATTTCAATAGAGGAGGATGAGGATCGATTATCTGTTATAACTATAATCAACCTGGACACTTGGCCCAAGACTTCTATAACCCATGTACCAAGTGCACATATTGTTGATCAATGCATCACACAATGGAGGATTGTCCCCAACTAGTTGAAAAATGGCATGCCAAAGAAAACTCAAAACCAAATCAACATTAAAATTAGAATGTGCATATGATATCAGTCGCAAGACGCAATGAAGTGTTGGAGTTACTTCACACACACCTAGGATTTGTTTTTCCTATTTTTTTTCATATGTTTATTATTCATTATTCATTCTCCTATATTTTTGGAAGAATATTCCTCTAGGGAGAATATTCTCTTCAGTTTTCACTTTCATTTGATCACTTGAGTGGAGTCTAGATGCTACTTTGGGATTATCGCCATGTAACATCGGGATCATCACTAGCTAATGTGAATTGTCCTTGGGATCATCACCAGACTAGAACACTACCCATGATTCCCTAATCTCCTACTCACTTCACTCTGTTTCAGTCAGTTAGCTGAAGACTAATAGACTAGTTAACTTAGCTAGGTGGCAGTTCACTCCCATAACTGCCCAAAGGACTAGACTAGGTGGCAGTTTACTCCCGTAATTATTGGTGTGTTTCCATATCACTCTATACCACCACTATGGTGCATTTTATTCTCCTACAGTGTGCATTTTTTTATTTATACAGAGTATATATATTGTAAATTATTCACTCCTTGAGTGTGGAATACGGTTAATGAAAATTCTTCTATTCTTTTGTACTACTTCTATTTTATCATATTTTCTCTGCAACTATGTATGTGAATTCATAGCTAGATATATTATGTGCAATTTCAACACATTTACATGGTATTAGATCCAACAAAATTCTAGGGAAAAGAAACACCAAATTATTTTTGCAGGTATCGAAGACTAAAGACAACAGAAAAATGGAATTTTCAAAAGAATTAATTCTTACACCTTACAATTAATTTGGATGGAAGGAGAAGATGATCATGCATATTCAAAGAAAAGGATTGTATAGGTTAACCATGAACACATAGATATAAACAACATCGTCCATAGAAAAATCCAAGTATCTTAATCGAATGAATGAAGCATTCAAAACAAATTTGCAGTCTCATTTCTCTTGATATCCTCTTTCACATATCTTCCTATAAAAACCCCAATGAATCCTAGAACACAATGGAATGGATTTTTGGAAAACATGATTAGATGAGGGGACACATGATTGAGCTATATTTTCTCACATTGGATCCAAAAAGCTTCAACAATATCCAAGATTTATTTACCGAATATAAGGATTTACTATCGCAACTCAAGGCTTGCGGGGTTGATAAATATAAGGAGGAGAAACAAGTGGTTCTCACCATGCTATACAAACTTGGTCTTGAATTATCAGTGTTTGTATCCAAATTCCGTTCAGTCAAATTCACCTCTAGATCCACCTGAAAGATTCCTTCTCTTGAGGAATTTATCGAATCTCTGAAACAAGATAAGACCAAGCTCATCAACATTGGAAAAATATAAGGCCCAAAGGTGCATGAACTTACTTTGAAAGATGGAAACGATCATCAATATAATAAATCTAAAGATAAATACAAAAGGAAATCTCATGCAAATCCTAATAAGGAAGGGTACTCAAAACCCTTCAACGATGCCTTTGGATCCAAAGGTCAAAAGGGAAGAAAAGGGGAGAAATCCGCATACTACCATAAATGGTTACATCCAAAATCCACATGTATGTAGAAAAAAATAGATATAATGACTCAAATAATTCAGCCAAAAAATCTTGGAGATTGCATCCCCGAGGGTGCCAAGAAGAAGAAGAAGCGAGAAGATCAGAATCCCAAGAAAGGAAATTTTATCCATGACTTGATTTCCATTAACTCCTCTCTCGATGCTTGGATCGTAGATTTAGGTGCATAACACCACATGTCTGCCACAAAAGAAGTATATTATTCATTGGATGCATGGAAATTTCCTCCTATTCTAATGGGGGACAACTCTCCAGTTGAGGTCACCGACAAAGGAAGGATTGAACTTACCAACGGAAGCTTCGAGAATATGTTGCATGTTCCCAAACTTTAAGTCTATCTTCTTTGTGTATCATATGAAAAATTTTGGCACCAGAAAGAAAGTTGTATTCACACCTGATGCAGTGGAATTATATGACATGAAAACCAATTCCAGTGTTTCTACCAGTGAGGTAAATCATCAATTTAGGCATTACACATTTTCTAAATTTATTGAACCAGATTCTTCTTTACTACTTACCCTTGCTGATGAAAGAAGTAGGATATGGAAAGAAAGGTTCAAGCATTTAAATTTCATATATATGCAACATTTTAGCAAGTAGGGATTGGTTGATGGTCTACCACACATCAATTTCTCTAAAGGAATTTGTTATGGATGTGTTCTTGGAAAAAACCCTCAAGAGAAGTTCGACAAAGGAAAGACTCAGAGAGATTCCTCTCCTTTAGATATG
Organism: Picea glauca; assembly: GCA_000966675.3. Taxonomy (NCBI): domain Eukaryota; kingdom Viridiplantae; phylum Streptophyta; class Pinopsida; order Pinales; family Pinaceae; genus Picea; species Picea glauca. Next base: position 184,628 of record JZKD02S1624457.1, read on the forward strand.
ATCCATAATGACCTCATGGGGACTTTTATGCATCCATCAAATGACAAAGAAAGGTACATGCTCATTTTTGTTGATGATTTCTCATGCTTCACATGGATTTTCTTTCTTGGGAAAACATGAGAGGTCTTTCAACACCTCAAAGGTTTCAAATCCCTTGTTGAGACACAGTGAGGAAGGGAAATCAAAATCCTCTGAATTGATAATGGGGGAGAGTGTGTCAACGATGAGATCCATAATATTTTTCATGAGGCAGGGATTCAATTGCAGCACATGGCTCCCTACACTCAGCAACAAAACAAAGTTGTTGAGAGGAAAAATAGATCTCTAAAAGAGTTGGTATCTTGCATGCTGCATGCAAAGTCACTTCCACAAAGATTATGGGTCGAAGGACTTAATTTTGAAACATCCATACAAAATATATCTTCCCATAGATATATCAAGGATAAGACCCCTTATGAATCTTGGACTGGCCTCAAGCCAGAAGTGACCCACTTTCGTATTTTTGATTCACGTGCATGGTCCCAGATTCCCTCTGAAAAGAGGAAGGAACTTGATCCATGGAGAACAGAGTGTATATTTTTTGGATACCCCAACAATGTGAAGGGATACGAACTTATTGATCTTTACTCGAACCAACTCATCATTGAGTGAAGTTTCCAATTCGAGGAAAGTGTCTCACATGTACCTCATCAACCACATGTAGATACCTTTTTTCTTCCACCTATTAGAGATGATGAGCATGCACATGTTGAATCTTCTTTAGATGAAAGTTATGATTCATAGGATTCATAGGATCTAGATATAGAGTCACTATAGTCAGATGCAGATTCAGTGAATCCATATGCAAATGCACAACGAAAGTAGAGGCCCAAGTGGGCCCAAACTAATCTTCAAGATCCAGGGGATCTTGTTGGTGATCCAATTGATACAAGGTGGACTCAGTCTGATTTAGAGGATCCTCCTCTTGCACTCACTTCTGCTGAACCATTGCCACCCATACATATTTCCTTGGTTGAGTATTTCAATCCATAGTATTATGGAAAGGTTGTTGGAAATCACTTTTGGGAATTCTCCATGCAGGAGGAGTACAACTTCCTCCGCGAGAAACATACTTGGTATTTGGTTCCCTTCTCTTAATAAGGAAACTTGGGAGGTGCATATGGGTCTATAGGAAAAAGAGAGTAGAAGATGGTCATATTAGCATATACAAAGAAATGGTTTTATCCAAAGGCTTTCAACAGGTGCATGGCATTGACTATGATGATACCTTCGCTCCAGTAGAGAAGATGGATTCCATATGTTTGGCACTTTCCATTACAGAAGCCAAGGTATGGGAAGTCCATCAGATGGATGTGAAGAATGCATTTCTTCACGGTGATCTCTCTGAGGAGATCTATATGGAGAAGTTGCAGGGATTTATGCAAGATTCATCTTTGGTTTGTCGATTGAAGAAATCTCTTTATCGCCTCAAGCAATCTCTAAGGGCATGGTATGCCAAGATGGACTCCTACCTATTGTCACATAAATTTATATGTTGTAAATCAGGCCCAAATGTTTACATACTCAGGACAATTGATTCACTTCTACTCCTAGTTCTATATGTTGATGATTTTTTGATCACCGGTTGCTCAAATTCAACGAATGATGCAGTCAAGAGGAATCTATATGACATGTTCTTGATGATGGACATGGGTATGCTACATTTATTCCTTATACTCGAGATCAATTAGGATGTATCAGGCATCAAATTGTCTCAGGTGAATTATGCACGAGATCTCCTTGAGAGATTTCACATGATAGATTGCAAGTCTTTCCTGACTCCTTTCCTATCAGGAATCATACTTGAGGATGGCGAGGACACTCCATTGGTTGACAACACACTATACAAACAACTAGTGGGGAGCTTGTTATATCTCACACATTCTAGACCACACCTCTCCTATGCAGTTGGAGAAATATCCAGGTTCATGCAGGAGCTGCATGAGCTACATTGGAAAGACACAAAGCATATTATTTGATACATATAGGGCACCATCACCTTTGGGATTCATTATTCAGTAGACTCTACATTGGATGTCATTGGGTTCACTGAATTTGATTGGGCTAGAGATATCGTTGATCGCAAGTCCACATCTAGTTACTCACTCAGTCTTGGTTCTAGGCCTCTCTGTTGGTCGAGCAAGAAGAAGGTTGATATTTCTCTGTCTTCAGCCGAGGTGGAATACGAAGGGGTAGTTAACATAACTATTTAGTCTATGTGGATACAACATTCTCTCACTGAGTTGGAAATTCAATTTCATTGGTTGATCGTCATCAGGTGTGACAACCAGAGCACTCTGAAGTTCTGCACAGATCCAATTCATAGGTAGCAGACAAAGCACATCAACATCCACATGCACTACATCTGGGACTTGTTACATAAGTGGATCATCGACCTATAGTTTTTTCCTTCAAAAAAACTTACTGCAGACATCTTCACCAATACCTTCACTGATCATAAGTTCTATTCTCTACAAGGTTGTCTTAGAGTGAAGGACAAAGTTTCCTAACAACTGTCCATTCTTATTTTTACATACATTGTACATTGAGGGTGGGGG
>JZKD02S1624457.1:187241-205811 GCA_000966675.3 Picea glauca
GGTTCCCATGTAGTTTTTCATCTTTCCTCACTTTCTTTCAATGTATCTTTTGTATTTGGGTACCTAACATGGTCTTGTTGTCGGGACCCATTCTTTATTTTCACCATAGTGATGTTCAGGGGGTGTGTTGGAGTTACATCACACACACCTAAGATTTATTTTTCCTAAGGTTTTTCCTATGTTTATTAGTCATTATTTAGTCTTCTATATTTTAGGAAGAATATTCCTCTAGGGAGAATATTCTCTTAAGTTTTCACTTCAGTTTGATCAGTTGAGTGGAGTCTAGATGCTACATTGGGATTATCACCATGCAACATTGGGATCATCACCATCTAATGCACATTGTCCTTGGGATCATCACTAGACTATCACATTACCCTTGATTCCCTAATATACTCCTCACTCCAGTATGTTTGAGTCAGTTAATTGAAGATTGACTAGTTAACTCAACTAGGTGGCAATTCACTCTCGGAACTACCCGAGAGACTAGACTAGGTGGAAGTTTATTCCCGTCACTAATGGTGTGTGTCCAGATCACTCTAGAACACCACTATGGCACATTATCTTCTCCTTTAGTGTGGATTGGTTGATATATACAAAGCATATCTATTGTAAATTATTCACTCCTTGACCGTGGAATATGGTTAATGTGAATTATTCTATTCTTTCTCTCCTTCTATTTTCTCATATTTTCTCTGCAACTCTGTATGTCAATTTCTAGCTAGATCTATTATGTGAAGGTTCAACACATTTACATGAAGGAACAAAAATTGTACTTGTTACACGTGGAGGATCTCGGGAAAGCGTTGATATGGAAACTCAGGGAATCTAGACGGAGCAGTGGGTAAGAAAATCAACATGGCCTATGCCAACATTCGATCCACAACAGGAAAAATAGACATATCAAAGTGAAAGAAAGTAAATACCTTGACCACATGGGGGACCATCAACATCATCGCTTCCTCATCTTGAAGACCCAACAATACCTGAAAATTAAAGTATGCAAGTAAGTACACTAACCAAATTCTTAAAGAGTTGTGTAGAATTGATGAAGGATAGAATTGTGCTCAGTATGTTATATAACATGATTTAACACTACGCAAATGGAAGGGACACCCTGTCGCAAAAATGATGGTAAATCAGGTACTGCGCATGAAGAGAACCAAAGGGGAATTTATGTTTAATGCGCAAATTGGGGAGTACGATGTGGATAATGTTATACTGGACTTAGGATCAGATGTGAATGTAGTACCTAAGAAGACATGGGAGATGATGGGAAAAATTGAGATAATATGGTCCCCTTTTCAGTTAAGGCTCATGAAACACCATAAGATAGTCCCAATTGGGTGACTAACAAGATTAATTCTGAAGATGGGGTGTGCAACATGGAAGAATTTGAATTTATTGAGATCATAGACAATAGTCAACCATATCCATCCTTAATGGAATTGGAATGAGTGGTCGATAACAAAGAAATTATTAACATGAAAAGGAGGGAGATGAACTTCAAGGTTGGGGATCTAAACGTTACTGCACCTTTGAACCCATAAAAAGGGAAGATATACATGGAGTAAGCAAGAGTAAATGACATGAACAACTTATATAATATGACTGTCTGAATGGAGGATTATCTTGAACCAACAACAGATGGTGTGGTAAGTTTGAGAAGTATCATTTCACGTGCACCATATTTAAAATTTGGTCTAGAGAATTGGTAGCAGAGGATGCTTGAAGTGTCAACTAGACAATGTGTGTGTATAAACCGATTCTTGCACTAGATTGGCACAAAGATATGTGACCCACCCAGGTATGATGGATTAACTGAGATTGGTATTTTTATAAAATCATTTGAGTTACAGGTACCTAAACAACAGATGATTTTGGCACTGGATTTCATCTTAAAAGAAACTCTAACTAGATGGTGGGTCACACACGGAAAGGGAATCAAGGACTGGGCATAGTGCGGTAGACTTATGCAGATATGCTTTGGGCCGGAGGAAGCAGAAAGTGCACAAAAATACACAATAGAGGGAAACCAGGCGAGTCACCTAGACATATGTAGAGATTTATGGTGCTCATAATCATAGACATAGTGGACATATTGATTCATACACACGTTGGACATAATTCCAAAGAATTGGTTTTTAGAATTGGAGATGCGCATGGAGAAAACATAATTGGGAGGATAGGTTTGGAGATTCTAAATCACGTTTACATTTGAGCATGAATACCCCTCCATACACATAGCACTACAAGCCATCTGAACAAAGATATTCTTGAATGTAGAATTGATGGAATAAGTACCATTAGGTAGTGCGCACAAAGCAAAGATGATGGTTCAGAAGCTATTGGAATGCTATAATGTCGGAGGAATAATATCAGGAAGAAGATCTTAGGAATGCACAGGTACCAGTGACAAAATGAAAAAGAGAAGTAGAAGAGCCCGTGCTTGCATCTGTTGCATATACAAATCTTATAGAGACAAAGAATGTCAATGTTGGGACAATGGAGAATATTAAGTTTTCATATATTGGAGAATATTGGATTGATGAGACAACTCAGAAGGTGGTAGAATTATTATGATAATATCAAGACTTATTTCCAACCACATTCTCAGAGACGAAAGGTATAACAGGTGACTTAGGTGAGATGAAGATTCCACTGAAACCTGTAGCTAAGACAATATGACATAAACCTTACATATTGAACCTAAGGTACAAGGAAAAGTTCAAGGTTGAAATAGACAAGATGTTAGACACAAGAATTACTAAACCAATAGAATAATCTGAGTGGATTATCCTAGTGGTGGTGCAGGACAAGAAGACCAAAGGAATTAGGATATTTTTGGATCTAAAGAATATGAATCACACATTCTTACATGACCCATTCCCAACACTATTTATGAATGAAGTACTAGAGAATGTAGGAGTTCAAGAAACATAATTTATTACAGATGGATTCTTTGGATACCATCAAATAAAAATTGCACAGGAGGATAGACACAAAACCACATTTGTGATAGAATAGGGAAGTTATCATTACATGGTGATGCCATTTGGATTAAAGAATTCCCCTCTAGTGTTTTCTAGAGTAGTAGTGGTAGCATTCAATGAGTTCATCCATAAATTTTTGGAAGTTTACTTAGATGATTGGATGGTGTTCAGTCTACTACAAGATCATATAGAATTACTTCGACTCATGTTAGATCGATGCAGACAATGTTAGATTCCTTTGAACTTGAAGAAATCTATCTTTTTCGCACCATTTGGAATTATGCTAGGAAATGTAGTATGCAACCAAGGACTATTGGTTGACCCAGCCAAGATCACATTTATTCTGGAGTTGGAGCCTTTGACATCAGTTAGACAATTGAAGGAAATGTTGGGTCATACAGGTTATTACATGAATTTTTTCAAAGGATATGCACAGATTACAACACCCATGGAAAAGTTATTGAATAAGGAATCCAAGTTTCAATGGAATGAGGACTCCTAGAAGGGGCTAGACACGTTTAAACAGAGACTGGTCACCACACCCATTTTAATATTTCTAGACTGGAACAAGGAATTAGATGTCCATGTAGATGCATCGTCCCTTGCATTGGGCATCGTGCTATCTCAACCAAGGGAAGGAGACATCGATCGTCTAATTGAGTTTGCAGTTAGGAAGATGTCTATATCTGAAGTTTAGACATTACTTACTTGGGAATCACATCAATATGTGCATAGATCATTCTGCATTAAAGTACTTAGTCAATAATCATGTCTTAGGAGGAGGAATATGCAAATGGTTTTTACAATTTCAGGAATATAAATTTGAGGTCATAGTAAAAACAGGGAAGTTGTATGTAGGACCTGATCATCTCTTGCACATATTAACAAGAGAGGATGCAGGTAATTTAGATGATGATTTCCCGGATGCAAATTTATAAGAATTAGGATATTTGTGGATCTTTGTGGATGTAAGTAATTAGAATCTTTGTGGATCTAAGGAATATGAATAAAGTGAGTGAGAGAAGGAAGTGTAAAGGGAGATAGTCTGACTTTCCATAAATAGAACAATAAAAAAGTAGCATAAAGAGTGAAAAATAGAATAAGGAAAACAATCAGTTAATTAAAGTTGTCCATGCCATGCATTGTAATGGGATAGTTTCGGATAGATAAGAATAGGACTTTAAGCCCTAGATTTTGGGTATAAATAGGTAATGGGTGAGGTGAAAAGAGAGAGCTAGCGAGAGCGAGAGAGAGCGAGAGAGATAGTGGGATAGAGAAATTTTGTAGAATCTATAGAGGTTGATATTATGCAAGAATCATGAATGTGATCAGTTGATACAATGAATAAAGACAAAGGTTGAGAGATAATCTTCCATCTTATGTTCTTTACTTGTTTATGTCCGTTTATGGATGATGTCGTTATATTTCGTAGACTTCATTTAGTGTATCGATTGATTAGGATGTAGTATTTATGAATGGTTGTAATAATCAGAAGCTTACATAAGCTAGAATAAGGAACAATGATTAGTGCATCTGCATCCCTTTCCCTTACTACTGCAAAAGATTGGTTCTTGTAGTCCCAATAGATACATCATGTGATATTTCATCTATGCAAGCATTTGATGCTGAAAGGGCTAGTGTCTTGAGGATTTGTTGGTCAAATTTGAACCAAACCTTGGATCTTACAACCCGTGCATGGACCAATTTAAGCCGACACTATGGTATTAGATTCTCCTTCCCCTTATATTTATATAGTACTCAATGCATATCAACATTGAATACAATAATAAAAGTTTACATAAAATATTCCTCTTACGTGGAATCATCTTCTTTGCAACTTGCATAGTTGTTGGATATGCTAGAAATAATACATTTTCATTTGTTTTTCATTTCCATGTGTAACCTCCCTAGTCCACCTATATCAATCATCAAGATAAAATATGCATTTTATAATCATATTATACAACCTTCATCTCATTCATAGAAAATATTCAATTTCATATCTAAAGCTATTTATAACGCAAAATAAAGTAATCATTCACCCCAATACTTATTCATATAAATATTAGTATCATTTAGAAAGTTACCATGGAAAAAGGTTTAGCTCATTTTCATTTCTAACACAACCTCAATTTTCCTCTTATTTGCAACTACTCACCCTTTCAGGCTCAAGCATCCCATTCTCCATAACATTCCATTAGGTGATCCATCTTGCCAATTCTTTTACATTTAAGAAGAGTGTCAAATTAAGGTTCTAGTGTCATCATAGTAGCCTTCTCCGAAAGATTTTGATCATACAATAATCATCATTTTCCCTTACTAGGTAAATCCACCTATGTCGTTAACATAAATATGCAAATATTATAAATCATCTCTCTACCTATTAGCCACATTTTAAAGTAATTATTACACCAATTATATTGTAATTAATATAATAAGGTCCACATATACTTGACTTTCAATTATGTAGATCATAATCCCTATCTTCATTATGGATTACCTTCATTTCCATATCCAATACATCCCTTTTAATAACTTTTTTATGTTGAGGGAGCTTACATGTAGTCATTAAAAAAAGGTAAATGTTAAAGCGGACATTGAGACTCGAGATACGGGTCATACACCGAAGTCAACCGTCCAATTTGGGGACACTACCTATATATCCATACATGGTAAACTTAAGTGATATGCAGTGGAAAACGGGTATTCTTTAACTCGAGTCCGAATTCTAAGGTCAGTGTGACTCTGTTATTGATACTACGTTTGCCCTTCTCTCGAATCGATCTGGGCATCTGGTTATCGCTGTGTATTGACACCGACCTTCATCTATTATAGCTTCAGTAATCATTCAGTGTCTTCCGTCATTCTTGTCATGAATTCAGCAGAAACTTATTTGGAGGTCGAGATACCTTCATACTTCCGGTGCCCCATCTCGATGGAGTTGATGAGAGACCCGGTAACTGTTTCCACAGGCATGACCTATGATCGAGAAACCATAGAGCCCTGGATATTTTCATGCAAGAAGAAAATATGTCCTGCTACCATGCAGCCGCTGGAGAATTTCGATTTAACTCCCAACCACACTCTGCGTCGCCTCATTAAGGGATGGTGCGTTGCCAACTGCTCCAAGGGCGTAGAGCAAATCCCCACGCCCATGCCACCCATCGACTCCAATCAAGTGTCGAATTTACTTCAAGCGGCACTCAGATCTCCATCAATCGAAGGCATTAATGCATTGAAGAAATTGCGGAACCTTGCGCAGGAGAACGATGGAAACAGACGGTGCATCGCTGCGTCCGCTTCAAGTCTCGTTCTGGTGTCTTTGATCAACTCGTACTGCTGTGAAGAAGATGACAATGAAAATTACAGGGCTTGTGAAGAAACTTTAGGTATATTGCATCTACTTCCTATGACCCAGGAAACTGCGAACTCGCTGTCAGAGGCAGTGAGCATTAGGTCGATGGCCTTCATCTTGGATAACGAACCTACCGAAGCTAGACATCACGCGGCCGTTCTATTGCAGAAGGTTTCCACTTGGGTATCGGATTGGTAATGTATTGCCAGGGAAAGGATTGATATTTTCCAAGGGCTCTTAGAAATCATAACGCGTGAAGTCTGTCTTAAGGCGGTCATGGCGGCGTTGGTTGTCCTTATAGCAATTTGTAAAAAATCCAGAAAGAACAGATTAAGGGCAATCGAGGCAGGGGCTGTATTTTATCTGATTGAATTACTTCCAGAGGCCGAGAAGCCCAAGTGTGAAAAGATGTTGTATTTGTTGGACATGCTAGTGGACTATGCCGAAGGAAGGGCTGCCATGGCTGATCACGCCATGGGTATTGCTGTAGTCTCCAAGAAGATTATTAGGGTTTCAGAAATTGCCACTACGAAAGCCGTGCGAATCCTTTGGTCACTTTTGTAAAAAACGAAAGTCAACCGGGTTTTGGGGTTGGGCGTTTACAAACGCTCGATGCAAAAACAAAACACACCCAGAAGCCTTGGGCCCAGCACTTTGGATTTCGTGGTTTGCAAACACCCAATGCAAAAACAAATCGAAACTACAATTGCCGAATCGCGAAACGCGAATAGGCTATGGGCACAGAATTTCGGGTTTCGGTGTTTGGAAGATGAATGGTTCTATTACACAAGCTGGCTGATATCCCGAAAGAGAAAACCCAGAACAGATTTTACAAACTCAATAAAACAAAATGTGAAGGCAGAGCATACCTCCAACTACAGAATAACAAATTCGAATTGAAAATGTTTTCAAGAATTCAACGGAGAGAATACCTCTGAATGCACAATCGCAACTTCGATTCAAAAATGTGATTTTTCATATATATCGCAGATTACCATCCGTTTTTGAATTTATAAAAAACTAACACTATTTCCCTAATTCAAAAACCGCCCCTTCAATCTTACGAAATATTTAATTGAAGCGGTGATGGTGTCTCGTGGCCTGCAAAGGTTAAGGCGACCATCGCTAACAAATCCGCCAATGGTGTCTCAAGTCTTTGCAAGGTCAAGCCAACTTGTCGTTTGCACAGAGGCGGTGAAATGATTACATCCTGACATATTCTCTCTTAATTATTTCAGAGCAAAACGAACTGAAAATATGTAAAACAAAATTTGTTGTAAACAATGCATTACAACTTACAGACCCCAATATTACTTCTATGAATTTTAAACAATTCATTTCCCAAATGTTTCGTAAATATGTATGCAAATTGTTCTTCAGATCTGCAGAACTGAACATAAATTTTTTTGCCATTTACCAAATGAAATGATACCTTGTATCAATGTGCTTACTCTGTTTGTGAAAGACATGATTCTTTGATAGTGCAATGGCAAATTTATTATCACAGACAATTTGGGTTGCATCTTTATGGTCATGCAACAATTCATTCAAGTCCCTTCTCATCCACATAGCTTGACATGCAACTGTAGTTGTTCCAACATACTCTGCCTCAGTAGAAGATAGAGTCACAATGCGTTGTTTCTTTGATGCCCATGCCACTACTCCAGATTCAAGATTAAACACATACCCAGATGTTCTTTTTTTGTCATCAATGGAACCTACAAAATCACTATCAATATATCCGTTCAGCTCAAAGTTTAAACTTGATGTGTATCGGATACTTGAGTCTCCATGAATATGGAAATTAAACTTATGGCAAACATTATATCACGTCTGGTTGTTGTTAAGTACATAAGGCTTCCAGCCAACCGCTTATACAGAGTTGGATCAACATATGATCCCTCATCATACTTGCTAAGTTTAACACCAGTTGCCATTGGTGTTGCAGCTTCAACATTCTAAACCTTTTCAACACTTCATTTGCATAGTTAGTTTGACCAATGAAAATGCCATCATCAGATTGAACCACTTCAATTCCAAGAAAATATTTCATCAATCCTAAATCAGTCATCTCAAACTCTATTTTCATGGCATTTTTAAAATCATCTACAAATAGATCTCCAGTAAAAATCAGGTCATCAACATACAGACATACAATCAAAATTTTACCTTCGTGGTTTATCATTGTATACAGGGTTGGCTCAGTTGGACTTCTCTTGAATCCAACACTAATCGAGTATTCATTAATCTGGCTATACCATACTATGGATGCTTTCTTCAATCCATATAAAGATTTCCCCAACTTGTAGACTATATCTCCATACTTATCAATCTCATAAACTGAAGGTTGTCTTACATAAACCTCTTCTTCCAAATATCCATTTAAGAATGCAGACTTAATGTCCATCTGATGCATGATCCATCTATTCAAAGCTGCAATAGCTAAGACCATTCTCACAGTGTCAATTCTTGCTACGAGAGAAAATGTTTCATTGTAATCAATGTCGGGTTGCTGACTAAACCCCTGAGCTACAAGTCTTGCCTTGTACTTTTCAACTTCACCATATGCATTTAGCTTAGTCTTATAAACCCACTTAACACCAATATTGTTCTTACCTTCAGGTAAATCTACAAGATCCCAAGTGTTATTTATTTCAATGGAATCAATCTCCTCATCCATTTATTTTATCCAGGCATCCTCTTTAACAACTTCATCAAAAATTACAGGATCACATGCCATTAATGAAAAATTTGAAATCTAATCTACTTCTTCATTCTTATCATACAATTCTCTGAAGCTTCTAGATTATTGTCCTTTAAATATGTTTTTCAATGAATCTAAACTGGGATTTGATTCACTACTTACTTGTGAATTTGTTTGATGTCCACCATGTCCAAATGGCTCACCACACTCATGAGTTCTGGGTGTTCTAAATTGAGATGGGCTGAAATCTGGTGCTTGTCTTGTTGGAATTCTTGCTGCAGGTGTATGTGCATGTGGAACCAACTATCCATCTCCTTCAGCCTGCTCAGCTCCATCATCATCTTCATGGGGTAACACAACTCCCTCTAAAATTGATTTGTCAATACTTCCATCCCAGGCTTCATCTTCTTTAAATTGAAGATATCTATTGATTACATATTTCTGGGTGATGGGATTGTAGAGTTTATATGCCCTAGACTTTTCACTATATCCAACAGAGATACATCTCTCACTTTTGTCATCCAACTTCCTCCTCATTTCTGCAGTTACATGTGCAAATGCAACACATCCAAAAATTCTGAAATGAGAAACATTGCAAGGCTTACCATCCCAGGCTTCCTGAGGTACACGATCCCTCATGGTCTTGGTCAGAATTCTATTCAAAATAAAAATAGAGCAAAGAACCGCATCTCCCCAATATTCATTTGAAAGATGCTTCTCTTTCAACATGCTTCGAGCCATATCCATGATGGTCCGATTCTTCCTTTCAACCACTCCATTCTGCTGTAGAGTATATCGAGCGGTAAACTTCCCCTTAATTGCATGAAGATCACAAAATTCAATGAATTCATTGAGTTTATATTCACCTCCTCCATCATACCTTAATATTTTAATGGTTCGACCACTCTCATTCTCAACCATAGACTCAAATCTCTTGAAAACATCAAAGGCCTCAGATTTTTGTTTCAACAAATACAACCAAGTCTTCCTATTGAAATCATTAATGAAAGTCATAAAATAAACACAGCCAGTTAAAGAAGGTGTTTTCATAGGTCCACATAAATCTTTGTGGACAATTTCCAATGGAGATTTTTCTCTGTAGGAAACACCTAAAAAAAATTTCTCTCTGTGATGTTTTCCAAGTATGCAGCTCTCACAAGAGCTTTCAGGTTGCTGAATACATGGCTACACCTTTACCATCTGCTTCTTCTGTAACAGATCTAAGCCACCAAAATGTAAATGACCACATCTCAAATGTCATAACCAAGATTCATCTAAACTTCCAGCTTTATAAACATTCAAAGAACCACTCAAATAATTTCTGATAACAAGTGGAAACATTCTATTCTTGGTCATCTCTATTTTTGCAATCAACTGTTTGCTGGGTAATTTATCATAGATTGTACATACCTTGTTCTTGAAGAACACTCTATACTTTTTCTCCAACAGCTGTCCAACACTAATAAGATTGCATTTTAGACCAGGCACGAAATAAACATCATCAATATTTCTTCACTGATTATTCTTTGTCTAGACTAAAACTACACTTTTACAATTAACTGTAACCGTACATTCATTTTCCAGTTTTACTTCAGACTTAATACTAGTATCAATAGAGGAAAATAAATCCTAATTACCAGTCATTTGGTTACTGCAACCACTATCCAAAAACCAAATATCATTAGCACTTTCGTGAGTGACATTACAAGTCAAAAACAAGAGATTTTTATGATCCCGAGACTCATTTATGATATGGGCAGATTGTTTTCCAGCATCTGCCTGCTTCTTCCAACATTTGTTAGAAAAATGCCCAAACTTCTTATGATAATAACATTGTACTTTAGATTTATCATACCTCTGATTTTCTTGCTGCCAGGGTTTGCTACTGCTCCCTCTTAAATTAGGAGGATTTTGCTGGAACTTCTCCTCAGACCCTGATTCAATTTTGTTGTCCCTTCGACCAGAAAATCGACCTCCTCTTCCATAATTATAAGACCTTCCTCTGCCTCTGCCTCTGCCTCTGGTAACATGCAGTTGAGATTTGAAAGCATGCTTTGTAATGTCCCCAAGGCCGAGCCTAGTTGTAAATCTTGTTACGAAATGAGTTGTAAAAATGTTTTATAGGCTGGTGAGCCAAGTTTATATAAGTTGGTTGGCTTATGTGATTGTTATGCCAGAGAGCCTAAGGGTTGAAAGCCAAGATCTTGATTTTGTACATATATCAATGCAAAACATTAATAAAATATAAACACCGCCTCATGTTGACCGACCATGATGAATGAGTGATGGGGGACTAATCTTCCACATAGTGGGCAAGGGATTAGGGGTTGGAAGAGGGGCTAAGTGTTGAGCCTAGGGGATAAGCCCAGGGGCTTAAGTCCTTGGGAAAATTATTTTAATATTATTCCAAAAAGACCATGTGAATAATATGTTTTATCCTAAGTTCTTTTTGGAAGGACAGGAAACTTCCAAATGGAAGGAACGCATGCTAAAGGAATGCATGCAGTTGTATGGGTGACAAGTGTCAACCTAGGTGCATGCAAATAAAATGGTTGAGATGAGCTGTGTTGGGGGTTCCTCCACCATTCGACCCTCGATTGCTGACCCTTGCAAGAGATCTCGTGCCATTCCGAAACCGCGGACAAAGTCTGTGTGTTGATTTAGGGGATAGCCTATGTTAATTTCTGTAGAAAGTCGATGCATCCTTTTTCTGAGAAGATTGAGCCTGTGTGTGGAGTCTCTGTCCCAAAGCCATAACCATGAGGCCATCATGTCATTGTTGAGCCTGTTTGGAAATCCTGTGTTTGTTTTCCCCATTGGTTGTTGTGGTCACGCAGTGCTGGAGAGCGTGAGGCTTGTTGGCCAGTTGTACAACACTCTCTCTAGGTGAGAGAGGTGAGTGAAATTGGACGAACAAGTTGCTTGGCTAGTGAGTGACTCTCTCCAGGTGAGAGAGTGCCCACAGGAAGGAGAGAACTCCTGGGAGGAACCTTGTAGCTTCCACAGAGCTCAGAGACTTCTGGTCCAGTCTGTTGCTAAAACCAAAGGCAAGGGAGGTTAGCAACCAAATGACTGTCTAGGTGATAGAGAAGTTGTATACTCGTGCGGTGGAATAGGCATGTGGGGAAGGAGAGTCTGTGGGTAGTGGGCATAAATGGTTTCTGGGAGAGAATTCCTTCCTTGTGACTATGTGATTTCCCTGTAACCTCAACCTAGCCTAAGATTCCTTGCATTGGGGGTGGAGCTTAGTCCTAGCTTGGGTGTGAACCACTGTTGAGCTTGATAAGCAGTGTGGTCTAAGGCTAGGAGGTTCATGGAAGGCCTGCACCTGGTTGGTGGAATAACCATTATTTCAAAGATAAGTAATAGATGATGTTTTAATTACTTTTCTACATGTATGTGTATTTATATTTATCATGTATTTTGTTGTGCATACGAATTAATGCTAAAGCCATTGATTATTTATAATATCAGTAATTTCTAGGGTTACTCTAAGTTTAAATGTGTTTAACCTGTTTTAAATGCATGTTATTAATTAAGAATAAAATGAGATTATTATTCCGCGAAGTAGCGTCTGCCCGTCCAGTGGGTTGGATGACAGCCCGGAATGGGGACGTTACAGTTTGGTATCAGAGAATTATAGTATGAAAGGGTGTTACAATTTGGTATCAATGCGTTACAGTATGAAAGGGTGTTAGAGTTTGGTATCGAAGACAAGGTTCCAACGCTGAGCCTAGATGGGCTAGATAAGTGGTCTTTGGACCGAGGTTTTGAGAAGAAATTGTGTCTGGAGGACCAATTTTGGACCATTGAATGTTCTTGAGTGTTAAGGAGTTACTTGCTCATATTACAAAGATCAGGAGGTGTAATAGTGTTATGAAACTGCAACTGGGGTGGCATCTGGCCATAGGGAGAGAGGACTCAACACCAGAAGTGTTGGAGCCGTAGGATCTGTTCAGGGAAAAAGAGAACCCTCGTGACCGTCAGATCTGGAAAACATGCACAAGGTTTAAAAACCCTTTCGAGTTGCACAGGAACGTGGAAATCACGACACGTGGAATTCTGAATTCATCGAGACCAACCATTGGGAAGGCAAGTGGCTGTCGGACGACGTTTCGGCACACAGTAAACCAAAGGGGAAGAACCCTATTTTCACAAGTTGCAAAATAGAGAAACTTGAAATTCCAAAATGATCTACACCGTAGATCGTAAGAGAGGAAATTGATCGTCTGATCAAGTGGAAGAATAGACCGTAATTTCACGATTTCATAAAATGGAAGTTCGAGAGGTGGAGATGCACGAACTCCTGATGCCCGAAACCCTGAAATGCCAAAAAGATCTGCGTCGTAGATCTGAGAGAGGTCTAACCGTTGGATTGCCTTGGAATGGATGTGGACACATGGGTGTGTACCATGTGCCAGTGAATCGATAAGACAAGCGATAATGGTGGGACCCGATGACGTCACTGAAGGTGACGTGGACCCTCCTGAACGTACCACGAGCCACCGTGGTTAAGGGCGACAACTATGATGTGGGCCCGAAGAGTAAAATAAATCGAAATTTTTGAATTCGGGAGTTGGAGTGACATGGGACCTAAAGTCATTGCATCGTGAGCTCCCGGGTACCAAAGACTAGAAAACCCAAAGTGTCAAGTCCCAAAATCCCTATCGGGGTTGGCGATAGCTATGTTGTGGACCCAAGGGAAGAGAGGTTGGAAGTTCAGGAGTCGGGAGTTGAAGAGGGAAGCGAGTTCGAGAACCTTCGGGGACCAAAAACCCTGAAACCTGAAACATCGAAGTTCCAAAATATCAAAATTTTTTAAGGACATAAGAACTATCGAGGATTTAACTGTTGTATCCTCGTGGACAAAAAACTTCGAAAAAACCGAAGTCCCAAAGTCCCAAAAATTTGCAGAGCCAAGCAGGGCTCAGAAAACTTAGTGAATTTGAAACGTTTTCTTATTCATGTTGGTTAATGAATGTTGTGGTTTTTATTAAGGGTTTAAGGCCTGACAAACTTCGGTTGACTGCATGTTGTGTGTGCAAAGTTCAACGAGTGTTAGGACAACTGAGTATAGAAATGGAAGAGGTGCAGATTGCCTTCGAAACAGAGGACGAAAGGGTAGGAAGGGATGTCAACTTGGGAATCGAAGGATCAAACTCTAATGGGCATGAAAAAGAGATGGATAAGGAAGGACATATGATGAAACTCATTGAAATATTGTAGAAACATGCCCAGGCTCATCGAGCTGATAGTTGAAAGCTCATGAAAGTTAGAGATAGGCAGGGTGAATTCAACTTAAAGATGTTGAAGAGCCTGGAAAGAATAGAAAGTAAATTGGAAAGGGAGAGTGACAAAACCAAAATAGGGAGTCGCAGGACCCCTGAGAGAAAAATAAGATCGAAGAGTGGTAGCAGACATCATTGTCGCTCCCCAAAGCATTCTAGTAGGGAAGCACACAATAGTTCAAGCCCGTCCCCTACCAGAAAACACCTAAGATTTGGAGTGGATGAATTGAAGGGAGAGATGAATAAGATCAAGCCTCCATTGTTCGATGGAGAACATAAGAAGGAGGAAGATGTCGAAACCTGGTTTCTTTGCATGAGGAAATATTTCCAACTGCAGAATTATTCCACTCATGCAGAAGGAAGAATTGCGATGTATCAATTGAAAGGAAAATCATCCATGTGGTGGGATCAGTTTGTGTAGGTGCATCACATCAGAGAGAAAGATATCACTTGGAAGGATTTCAAGAGGTATTTCGAGAAGAAATACCTAACTAAAAGATAATATGACAAAAAGATGAAGGAGTTCTTCAAACTCAAGATAGGCAGCATGACCATTGATGAATATGAACGAAGGTTTTTGGAACTACTGAAGTATGTTCCATTCATCAAAGATGAGGCTATCAAGATTTAGAGATATCTGAGTGGACTGCCACCTTCCATTAGTGACAATATCCAGTATGATGATCCCAAGACTATAGAAGAAACAATAAGAAGGGAAAAATGCTTGTATGAACAACAAAGAGAAAGGCCTACTTTTCAAAAGACTTGGGATGATCAGAAGAAGTTCAGGAAAGAGCAGAGGCTGAAGGGAAACAAGCCTCCCTTTTTCAGAAACAGTCCCCCAGGACAACCATCTTGTAGAGTGCTCAGGAAGGCTGAAGTGGGTGAGCAAATGCCAAGACCTCCACCTATGGAGTGTTGGGGTTGTAAATGAAACCATAGGTACAAAGACTGCCCCCACAGAAAAGATAAAGCAAGAACCGTCGACAATGTTCAACAAGCTGAAACAGTGGAGGATATGGGCAGTAGAATGCCAAGGATCTATGCAGCCCTGGACAACAAGCAAGCTGAATTTCAATCGCACATGATTGAAGTGGAAGGTATGATTAACAACCGACCATTCATTATTTTAATCGATTCAGGGGCTAGACATAGTTATGTAGATCCTAGGGTGGTGGAAATTTTGAATTTATCAAGAAGAAAACATGAAAAGTCTTGGTTAGTACAGTTGGCTACAGGAACCAAGAGGAAATTCACTAATTTGTTGAAGTCATGTCCTATGGACATGAAAGTGCTGAGCATGAAGGCTGAATTGAATATTCTACCTTTAGGCTCTTATGCGTGTTTAATTGGAATGGATTGGTTGGACTAGCACCATGCCCTCATGGACTGTCATAACAAGAGGTTTACATGCCTGGATGAGGAGGAGAATCGGAAAACAGTCCAAGGGATTCTTAGAGCTATGGATATTAGAGAAGTCTCAGCCATGCAACTGAAGAAGTGCTACAGAAAAGGCTATCAATTATTTGCAGCCTGTGTGGAGGAAGCATCTAGAGAGGAAATATCAAGGATTGGAGACCATGAGGTACTCATAGACTTCAAGGACATGTTTCAAGAGGTACCTGGACTACCTCCAAAGAGAGACATCAACTTTTCTATAAATTTGATGCCTGGAGAAGCCCCAGTGTCGAAAGATCCTTATAGAATGAGTATGCCAGAGTTGAAAGAGTTGCAATTGCAACTTGAAGAGCTTCTAAAGAAGGGGTACATCCGCCCCAGCGTGTCACCTTGGGGTTCCCTGATCCTGTTCATGAAGAAGAAGGATGGGACGTTGAGGTTGTGCATTGATTTATGGCAGTTGAACAAGGTAACTGTCAAGAACAAGTATCCTCTGTCGAAGATCGATGATCTTGTCGATCAGTTGAAGGGTGAGAAAATATTTTCAAAGATAGATCTCATATCAGAATATCACCAAGTAAGAATAAAGTATGAGGACATCAACAAGACTGTCTTTAGAACAAGGTACGATCATTACGAGTTCACAGTGGTGTCGTTTCGACTGTTAAACGCACCTACTATTTTTATGTGCTTGATGAATGGTGTATTCCGGGACTATTTAGACAAGTTTGCATAGTCTTCCTGGATGACATCTTGGTGTATTCCAAGTCAGAGGAAGAGCATGAACAACACCTGAGACTAGTGCTGCAAGTGTTGAGAGGACACCAACTGTATGCCAAATTGAACAAATGCTCATTTTACCAAAGGCGGATCCATTACTTGGGGCAGATTATTTCAGAAAAAGGGATCGTTTGGGATCCTGAAAAGGTTGAGGCCATCCGAGAATGGTCAGCGCTAAGGAATGTGGTGGAAATCAGATCCTTTATGGGTCTAGTGGGCTATTACAGAAGATTTATAACAGGGTTCTCTAAGATAGCTCATCCTATCACTTCCTTGTAAAGGAAGGAGAAAATTTTCCAGTGGACTGAAGAGTGTGAGAACAGTTTCCAGCAATTGAAGTAGCTATTAACCAGTGCTCCAATCTTGAGGATTGTAGATCCAAATGTGGATTTCGTGGTGTGCACAGATGCGTGTAAAGAAGGGTTGGGAGGAGTTCTCATCCAAGATGGATTTGTAATCTATTATGAGTCCAGGGAACTGAAAGAGCATGAAAAGAATTATGCCACTCAGGATCTGGAGCTGGTAGCAATCGTCCACACTCTGAGGAAATGGAGACATTACCTCATGGGAAGGAGATTCGAATTGAGAATAGACCACAACGGTATGAAATATTTGTTTGATCAGCCGACTTTAAATGCTAGACAAAGTAGGTGGTTGGAGTTTCTGTGCGAATACGACTTTGATATCAAGCATATCAAACGAAAGGAAAACAAGGTGGCTGATGCACTCAGTAGAAAGGTGCACGAATTACATGCTACAACCATTAGCATGTATAGGAATGATATCAAGGCTAGAATTTTGGAAGTTGTAAATGTTGATTTGCAGTATAGAGACTTAGTGGCAAAGCTATAGCAGCGTGAGAGACCACAGAAAAATGAAAGTTACACCTTGGAAACTGAGGGATTACTTTTGTATAAAAATAGAGTGTATATACCCAATGTCCAAGAATTGAAACTTGTGATTCTAAAAGAAATTCATAACGTGACTTATGTTGGACACCCTGGATATCAGAAGATTGTGGAAGTAGTAAAAAACCATTACTTTTGGCCGGGTATGAAGAGGGAGATCGTTGAATACATCGCTAGATGTATGGAGTGCCAGAAAGTTAAGGCTGAGCATAGGCACCCAACGGGGTTGCTGCAGCCTTTGCCCATTTCTGAGTGGAACTGGGAAGTGGTGACCATGGATTTTATTACAGGATTGCCCAGAACAAGCAAGCAGCATGATTTGATCATTGTTGCGGTGGAAAAGCTTACAAAAGCTACCCATTTTATCCCACTGAAAAGTACTCACAAGGTAGAAGATGTTGTTGATATCTTCTTAAAATAAGTGGCACGTTTGCACAAAATTCCTAAAACGATTGTGTCTGATAGGGACCCGAAATTCACCTCAAATTTTTGGAAAGGACTGTTCAAAGGATTCAGAATGAATCTGAATTTTAGTACAACATATCATCCCGAGTCTAATGGACAGACAGAGAGGGTGAACAGAGTAATAGAAGACATGCTGAGAATGTATGTGATGGACAAACCATCAAGATGGGAAGACTACCTGCATTTGGTAGAATTCCCCTACAATAATGGGTATTGTGCATCATTGAAGATGAGCCCATTTGAAGCACTTTATGGAAGAAATTACAACACTCTAGTGAGCTGGGATAATCCAACTGACAAAGAAGTAGTTGGGCCAGAGTTGCTCAAGGAGATGGAGGACCAAATGATAAAAATTAAACAGAATTTGAAAGCTGCCCAGGATAGGCAGAAAATTTATGTGAATAAGAATAGAACCCACCGAGAATTCAAAGTGGGTGATCATGTGTTCTTGAAAGTGAAAACTAACAGGAGTTCCCTGAAGTTGGGAAGTTGTGCCAAGTTGGCAACAAGATTTTGTGGACCATTTGAAATCCTGGAAAGGATTGGGCTAGTTACATACATGCTTGCATTGTAGAAAATCCAGGAACTATCAACAGTCTTCTTGGTCTGTCTTTGACCAAGCTAAGACACTAAGTTTCTCTGCTGTTATAAAATGGTTTTCTGCTGTTTTATGACAGCC
>JZKD02S1624457.1:211128-233664 GCA_000966675.3 Picea glauca
CAAGTACAAAATAGAACATAAAGTACATAGGACAAAGGCAAATGTCTCTCCCACATGTGCTA
Organism: Picea glauca; assembly: GCA_000966675.3. NCBI lineage: Eukaryota > Viridiplantae > Streptophyta > Pinopsida > Pinales > Pinaceae > Picea > Picea glauca. The sequence goes on from JZKD02S1624457.1 coordinate 211,191, forward strand.
AGGAAGGAATAACACATGGGGAACACCTCCCAAGGTACACAAATCAACATGCATTACCTGCATCTATGACTGTACATAATGTGTTTCATGTTTCATTTCTTAAGAAATATATACCTAATGCTAATCATGTTATTGACTGGAATGTGATTCAAGTCGAACTAGAAGGTGTCCTGCAAGTGCATCATGTGGACATATTGGACAGGAAAATAAAGTAGCTCTGGAATCGAGCTATAAAGCTTGTAAAGGTCCAGTTGACCTGGTACGGTCCTAAGGATGCAACATGGGAACATGAAGATGTTATGCGGGCAGAGTACCTGCATATTTTTGAAAATTTTGAAAAGCTTGCAGATGCTATGTAAAGTTGCATTGAGGACAGTGCAAAAATAAGGGGAGGGGGATTGTAATGTCCCCAAGGCCGAGCCCAGTTGTAAATCTTGTTACAAAATGAGTTGTAAAATTGTTTTATAGGCTGGTGAGCCAATTTTATATAAGCTGGTGGGCTTATGTGATTGTTAGGCTAGAGAGCCTAAGGGTTGAAGGCCAAGAGACTGATTTTGTACACATATCAATGCAGAACATTAATAAAATATAAACACTGCCACGTGCGGACCGACCACGATGAATGAGTGATGGGGGACTAAGCTTCCACAGAGTGGGCAATGGATTAGGGGTTGGAAGGTGGGAAGAGGGGATAAGTGTTGAGCCTAGGGGCTTAAGTCCTTGGGAATAATATTTTAATATTATTCCAAAAAGACCATGTGAATAATATGTTTTATCCTAAGTTCTTTTTGGAAGGACAGGCAACTTCCAAATGGAAGGAACACGTGCAGCTGTATGGGTGACAATTGTCAACCCAGGCGCATGCAAATAAAATGGCTGAGATGAGCCATGTTGGGGGTTCCTCCACCATTTGACCCTTGACTGCCTGGGTGTGAACCCGTCTGACCCCTACAAGAGACCTCATGCCATTCTGAAACTAGGGATGAAGTTTGTGTGTTGATTTTTGGAGAAAGCTGATGCATCCTCTATCTGAGAAGATCAAGCCTGTGTGTGGATTCTTTGTCCCAAATCCATAACTATGAGGCCATCCTATCATTGCTGAGCTTGTTTGGAAATCCCCTGTATATTTTCCCCGTTGGTTGTTGTGGTCATGTAGTGTTGGACTGCGTGAGGCTTGTTGGCCAGTTTGTACAACACTCTCTCCAGGAGAGAGAGGTGAGTGAAATTGGATGAACAGGTTGCTTGGCCAGTGAGCAACTCTCTCCAGGTGAGAGAGTGTGCAGAGGAAGGAGAGAACTCCTGGGAGGAACCCTGTAGCTTCCACATAGATCGAAGACTTCCGGTTCAGTATGTTTCTGAAACCTAAGGAAAGGGAATTTAGCAACCGAAGGACTGTCCAAGTGACAGAGAAGGTGTATACTCTTGGGGTGGAACAGGCATGTGGGGAAGGAGAGTCTGTGGGCAGTGGGCATAAGTGGTTCCTGGGAGAGAATTACATCCTTGTGACTGTGTGCTTTCCCTGTAACCTCATCCTAGCCTAGGATTCCTTGCCTTGGGGGTGGAGTTTAGTCCTAGCTCAGGGGTTACCCATTGTTGAGCTTGATAAGCAGTGTGGTCTAAGGATGGGAGGTTCGTGGAAGGCTTGCACTTGGTTGGTGTAATTACCATCATTTCAAAGATAAGTACCAGATGACGTTTTAATTACTTTTATGCATGTCTGTGTATTTATATTTATCATGTATTCTTCTATGCATACGAATTAATGTTAAAGCCATTGATTATTTATAATAGTAGTAATTATTAGGGTTACTCTAAGTTTAAATGTTTTTAACCTGTTTTAAATACATGTTATTAATTAAGCATAAAATGAGATTGTTATTCCATGAAGTAGCGCATGCCCAACCAGTGGGTTGGATGACAGCTCGGAATGGGGGTGTTATAGTTTGGTATTAGAGCATTACAGTATGAAAGGGTGTTACAGTTTGGTATCAGAGAGTTATAATATGAAAGGGTGTTATAGACGCACTTGTAGATGGAGACGTAGTAGGATAGGGTTGCAAATAGCGTATATATGATTGATTTGATATACCACGAGTTGAGATTCCAAATGAACAATTATGTGAGAAATGCCTAGGGAGGATGCTTCGGTTAAAAGTCCAATGACAGCATGATATTCTTCCATGTTATTAGTTGTCAATCCTAAGCAAATACGTCCTAAACTAACCAAGTCATTAGAGTGGTAAGTGACCCAAGATGCGGAGGCAATGTTTTGTGTGTGTCGACTAGCACCATCTGCAAACTTGACAAAGATAGGAAAGGAAGATATCATCTACGCACGAGAAACACAAGATATAGTATAAGTGGCCAAGGAAAAAACTCGAGCACTCAAGAGAAAAGACAGACCAAAAGTAAAAATACAATAGTGTACAAATCATGTACGCTAGATGTCCTAGGCATAGTACATCTTCAGGTAAAGCCTGTTTCGAGGCTCACCCAGGGAAACTCCATCGTAATCGACTAGTTCATAGGAACCTCTATGTAGAACATGTTTCACGATATAGGGACCATGCCAGAGAGGTTCTAACTTCCCTGTCCCTAACTTATCATGAGCCTGCTCATATACGAGGACTAAGTCTTCTTCTGTAAAAGTGCGAGGATGGACGGATTTTTCGTATTGATGTTTGATTCACTTTTGATACGTTTCATTAATGAGAGCAGCATCACAACGTGTTTCGTCCAGTCTAGTCAAGTGTAGGAAACATTCTTCTTCAGAAGAAGTGTGGGACAAGAGTTCTACTTTAGTTTTTAGCGAAGGAATTTTTCCCTCGATTGGTAAGACAACCTCAATGCCATATACTAACTAGAAGGGAGTGAATCCAGTAGCAGTTTTTACTGAGGTCCGATAAGCCCAGAGAGTGAAAAAAAGTTGTAAATGCCAAGATGTCTTGTTTACCCCTACCATCTGTTGGATCATTGTTTTGAGGAACTTATTGATAGCTTCAACTTTTCCATTAGCTTGAGCATAGTAGGGAGATGAGTTCTTGCGGTGAAAACCCAACTTGGTATGCAACTCATTCATCATCTCATTTTGAAAATGGGAACCATGATCATTGACAATGGCTTGTGGAACACCAACGTGAGTGATGATGTGATTAAAAAATAAAAGGGTTGCAGTAGGACCATCGTTCATAAAGGTAGGCATAGCCTCAACCTATTTTGTAAAGTAATCGACGACGATGATTATATAACCATGCCCCTTGGCTGAGGTAGGCTGACACTACATGAAATCAATGCCCCATTTTGCAAAGGGGCTGATGGAAATAATAGGATGCAGCAGAGCAGGGTGGCTGCATGCCTTATTTTGAAAAACTTGGCAGGGTGGGCACTTTTTGATGACCTCCATACAATCCTTGAAGATGGAGGGCCAAAAGTATCCAGCATGACAAATTTTCTGGGCGGTAGCCATCCTAGAAAGGTGACCGCCACAGGCTCCAAGGTGATAGTCATTGAGGATGCGTTCAACCTCTTCATGAGTGAGACATCGTCATAGGACTGTATCAATGCCACGATGATATAAAGTGTCATTGATAATAATATAAAGACGAGAGTGATGGTGAATATGACGACATTATTCACGAGAGATATCTAGTTGAAAACGTTGTGTCTGGAGATAGAGAATGATGTCTCCATACCAGGGATCATAAATGATAATGAGGAATAAAGATTCATCAGGAAGAGAATCTCTAGGCTTAGTTTCTTCATCAACACGGGGAAAATCACAAATGAGTTATGCGAACACCAGGGACTTTTTTAGATTTGGATTTGACAAATTCAAGATCGAATTCTTGAAGGATTATGATCCATTTAGAGTATTTTCCCCCAAGCACCTGACGTGTCAGGATGTGATACATGGGGTTTGAATCTATGATAACCGTGGTGGTGCGTAACAAAATGTAGTGAAGGAATCTCTGGAGGGCGATGACGGTTGCTAGAGCCAATTTTTCAACATGTGAGTAACGAAGTTTAGGTCCAAATAGACTTTTACTCATGTAATAAATCACATGTTCTTCACCAAAAGAGTCCTCTTGAACTAACACCATGGCAATAGTTGAAGAAGAGACTGCTAAGTAAAGGATATAATCCTTTGTATAGTTCGAAGGATGTAACAAAGGAGTGTTAGTCAGTGTGTTCTTGAGAGCATCGAATGATCGTTGAGCAGTGTCATCCCAAATGAAAGGGGCATCTTTCCACAACAATCACATGAATCCTTTAGTAATTTCAGCGTAGTTACAAATAAATTAGTGAAGAAAGTTTGCTTTCCCCTGCAAACTTTGGAGTTGTTGTAGCTTGGTAGGTGGGGGTAAAGCTATAATAGCTCAAATTTTTAAGGGATCCACCTGAATACCGTCCTTGGAGACAACAAAGACGAGAACCTAGCTAGATTCGATAGCGAAAATACACTTATGTCGGTTCAGACAAATGCGGTAGAACCGACATCTAAGAAAGATAGCCCATAGATGACCGAGATTGTCAGATCGACTGGATGAGTGGGCAGGTAAGTCATCGAGGTAAGGTTTCACAATATGTTTGATATCGTGGAAAGAATAGGACATGGATCATTGGAATGAAGCCCCAACATTTTTAAGGCCAAATGGTAGCTTCCGATACACGAAAGTTCCCAACGGGAAGATGAAGGTTGTCTTATGTTGATTAGACGGTAAGATGTCAATCTAGTTATACCCTGAGAAACCATCCATAAAAGAGAAAATTACGCTACCAATGAAATTATCAATAATCTGGTCGATAAAGGGTGTTAGGTAGTTGTCTTTTGGACAAGCCTTGTTAAGATCCCTATAATCGACACAGACGTGAATGGTCCCTTGTTTCTTAGTAACTAGAATGATATTGGAAACCCATTTTGTCAAGTGGATAGGATAAATGAATCCAGATTTCAATAACTTTTCAACCTCTACCTTAATAGCCACGGTCTTTTTAGCGTGGACTGGGCAGAGTTTCTGTCGAACAGGTTTTACACCGGGGTAGGTTTTAATATCATGCATAACGATCGACGGATCGATATTGGGCATCTCTTCATAGCTCTAAGCGAAGACATCGTGAAATTATTTAACTAAAGCAGTATAAGGCACCACTTCTTTGGGTGATAAGTTAGCTTCGAGGTTAATGTTTTCCATGAAACCTTCCTTGATCGAAATATTAATAACGATTGTAGATGATATGTTTCCCAAATTCCCCTCAGAAACAGTATCTTGTGTGAGGATGGGAGATTGCGAAAAATCGACAACATCAAGAGGGAACATAGAGTGTATGTCTTCTTGAATTTCTTTGAGAGGTGGAAGAAAAGAGGGCGGATGATGTCTATCATCCCAAGGTACATCATCGAGGCTAAGCATTTCCATTATGGATTCATCGGAAGGAAACATTTGAGAAATGTAGTCAATTGTAGATGACAAGGAATTTAACCATGACGGTATCGAATAAGTGTCAGGTGCCAAGAGATGTTGGTCATCCGAGGAGGGAGAAGCAGATTGGATGGCAACGTATGAGGTTTTGGCTGGACTAAGTGGCATGGTGTTACCTAGTGCATCGAATTCCAATGGACTGGGTACAATTCAAGGGTCAGATGATTCCAAGGATTGATAAACCATAGTCGAAATCATATTGATCGTGGAAATATGATGTGCAATGGGTGGAAGTGGTGTAGGGAAGGTACCCATGTGGGTAAAATATTTCAACAAGACAACACCAATGCTTTCATACGTGATTTTGTGATCTCCCAAGAATGGAATATTGTTGGTAGCAAGAGCGTGAGTGTCAGGTGTGAAGAAATCCAATTGATTGATGGTGACAATTTTTCCTTGATGAGGTAATTGCACACATTGAAAAACTGATGAAGCGACATCGGTCATAGAATAGAACCAACTTCTTCCAAGCAACAAATTGTAATTGAGGGGAGCATCGACCACCTCAACATCAACAAAGATGGTTTTTCCAGCTAATTGGATAGACATGGACTACAAGACTTTGTGCAGATGAAAACCTCACCCATCGAACACACGTAACATTGTTGGAGATTTATTAAGTGTAGATGACTTCAAGATTTTCCCATAGGCTAGAGACATGACACAAGTGTAGGATCCCTCATCCAGAATAGTTCTGTGGATTTGTTGATTTTGAACAACAACATCAACTTCGAAAGCAAGTTGGTGAGAGAGTCGAGATGTAAAATTATCCAAGTTAAACATGATATTTTTAGATGACTCGGGATCAAAAGCACCAATAGTGGCCAAGAGTGTTCTATGTTGACTGAGACAGTGTTGTAGAACTTCTAATGCAGACATAGTAGATGGTGCCTAAGCGAGATCTTCAACAATGTTATAGTTTTGTACGACATGTGAGCTAGGATTAAAGGTATACTTTCAAATAGTGCTCTTAGGAGGGCGTAAGATAGATTCGAACGTAGGTTTGTCAATATAGAGTGGTCCAGAAAGAAGACTACTGGATGGAGGACTAACGGAGGATGATGATGGATCCTGAGAAGAACCGTTAGTGATCTTCCCTTTATCATGTTTAACTGGTGTGTTGTAGGTCATCGAGTGAGTGGTTAAATCAATCCCATTGAAGAGATAGATGTGGGCACTTGTCGAGGCTTCATCATGAGGAGTGTGGTTGGAACTACCCCCTGGAGAGGGGGTTTGAGCAACCATGGATTACTGCTGAGGAAAAGGTTGATTAAGCACGATGGGTTGGGAATTTCCCTTAAAGCGTTTGGCCACTTCATCTTGATGTGGATAGTCTCGAGTGTAGTGATCGTCACGATAGATAATACATGGGAACTTTGGTTTCCATTGTGGTTACTTTTTGTTAGCAGGTGGTGGGTTTTGAGCTTTTGGTTGTTCATTATTATTAGTCTTTTTGTTTTTATTCTTTGTCTTTTTCTTACCTCCAGTCTGCTGCGAGGATGTAGATTGAACTGCATTTACCTTAGAGACTTGGCTATGATAAGAGGTAGAGGGTGTGTTCGAACTAGGAGTAGACGTGTAAGTAGATTGAGGTGCATCTCCAGTTGAATAGGATGTATATTGAGCTTTGAAGGAACCAATAACGCCATCTGCATGAGATGAGGATGACAACTTAGATGGATCAGTGTTAGATTGAGAAGCATTTGGAAGAAAATCACACAAAGTACCATATTGTGAATAATCCAAATCTAATTATTGAGCCTGGGCAATGGTTTCTTCCTCGGTGACCGTGCCACCCATAGAGACATCGCGAGCGATCAGGGGTAAAAGTGACTTAGTAAACCATTATGCCAATAATATGTCAGGAATGATTACCTTGATCATCCTTCTTCGTCGTCTCCATTCATGAATATGGTCAGAGAAATGCAGGGATTCAGTTTGACGAAGGGAGGTCAAGAGTTCAATACTCATCTCATAGTGAATAGGTAGTTGAAAGTGCGTGAGGAAACACATGGAAAGGGAATTGAAATCATGAAAAGAAGCACGTGGTAGTTCAATATACCACGTTGTTGCTGAGCATGTAAGTGTTTGCTGGAAAAGACGCAAACATATAGAATCATCCACGAGGGATTTTGATGAACACCACAAATGGAAAGTCATCACATGGTTATTTGGATCTTCTCCAGATTTTCCTTCAAATTTCAGAATATCAGCAGGAATTTTAGCTGGAATAACTAGCCCAACCGGTGAATGAAAACTGGGATCATTAGTTAACCGAGACAAGTCTAGGAGATCTAGAGTTGCAAAGAAAGGTAACCGTCGATTAAATTGCAGATGATACTGATGTAGCATAGGAACACCAGTAGGACCATAAAATGGGTTAGGTGAATATTTGTAACTAGTAGGTCCTCCTAAATACGATTGTTGCTGGCCAGGATAAGCAGGATTTGATGATTGCTGAGAAACATTCGCATAACCCAGTGGGTTTTGAGCATTATAAGTCAGGTGATTTGCTTGCCCATAAGGAGGATAAACATTTTTCCCTTGAGGATGTTAAGGAGTAGATCCTGAAAGTGAATATACATTAGACCCATGAGTAGGATAAGGTTGTTGTCTGCGAGGACTCCAGGTGGTGTTTGGGATGTCACCCGGATAAGGTTGTCCATAAGATGTTCCAGAAGGAACAGGATTTGATACTCCTCGTTGTGGGTTATGATATGAGTGCCCCCCAACATGAGGTTGGGTAAACATACCTCCTGAATATACTCCCAAAGATTGGGAAGGGTTTCCAGCAAACGAAGGTTTCCCCCCTGCCAGTGCTGGATTAATGACCGGGGTATGACTGGAAAAGGGAGTTTTCCCTCCAGAAGGAGCATGAAAAGGGGGCTATCCCCCAAGAGGGGTAGGCCCGCCATAGAATGTTGGTCCTCCAGGAAGGAAAGGTCCACTAGATGGTGGTTTCCCTCTAGTCAATTGTATTTGGCTAGCAAGGGTCTGCATTTTTTGGTGCAAAAATGTCCCAGCAAGATCATGTGGAACATGTGGAGCTGTAGAGTGAAATTTTGTAAAAGTGGGGGTAGGTATCTAAGTGCCTTGGGAATGAGTAGAGGTGATGAGTCTAGCATTAGTATAGACTTGTGCTGACGCAATAGTAGGGTTAATAACCTGATCGATGGGGTGGTTGATAGTTTGACCAAATGGTCATGTTTCACTAGGAGGGTCATGAGGATGAAACAGTTTTTGAATAGATTCAAAATGATCATAAATATCGTGTCCTGATGAATTCCTCCATGTAGAACGAGAAAGTGTGGGATTCGTATCTACTGTAGTGGTAGGATGAAAAAGAGTCCTATACTCATCACCAAAGGTTGGTTATGTGGATCCCATATATGTTTCGGTACAATCTCTCTCCCATAATTGTGGGACCTCTTCATCTATGACATTCCCAAGGCAGTCTAAATGAAGTAAAAGTGGTTCGAGAGGGGTTACCGACACAAACGTAGTGTGAGGAGTGAGATTCTCAACTGTAACCAAAGAGCCTTCTTGATTGTCTAAAGGAGGAGTAACAACACTACCAATGTCAGATTGATTTTCTACCTCTCCATGGTAGTTGTCTTCTGGAGGGTTAGGAAGTGAGGGTTAGTAGCCTTCTGGAGGCATCTCTTACATCCTACATGATCGACGAAGACATTTATTTTCTACAGGTTGAATTTTAGATAATAACAGTACACGTTGGAAATCTAGGGCCAACTAACAAAAAGAAACAACATATGATAATAAAATCTAGGAATCAAAACTGAGAAATCAACACTTTTCTTGATGATCGTACTAGTTGGTGATGAAATCCAATGTCATGTGACCAAGTCAGGAAGGGGCTAGGATATGGTAGAACAGTTACAATGGCGACCTTCTTAATGGATTTTCACCTTGGTGCAAGCTTCCACACAATAATTGTGGATTTACCCTCCAAGGAGATCAAGTGAGTTTGACCAATGTTTGTTCAAGGTACGATGAGACTTCCCTTCACCGTCACCTCGTGTAAGTACCTAAGGATTATGGAAACTAAGGACACCAAATCACAGTCAACCCCTGGGAAGGTACATTCGAGAGTCCAATCCGAACGTATGGGCAGAATAACAAGTCCAAAATAAACTCGAGAGGCTCCCACACATAATCGTGGGTATACCCTCAAGTGACCCCCAATATATGATCTGATCACTACAAATAGTTGAACCACAGAGGGATAATCTTCATAATTCACCTGAATGCGACCTCTTGCATAACCCCTGTGTGAGAGGGGGATCCCAAAAAGCCTATATGACAATTGGATTTGAATCTCCATATCTCAGTATGCCAATCTTTATTTTGAAAAACTTTGGAGAGTTGTACTCACAGCTTAATCCAAAGCACTGATCCTAGTCTAATGTTGGTGGAAGATCCTAAAAACAAAAATGTTCTAGATAAATTTTAATTAGCGATGATTTTATGAATGTTATTTACTCAAAGGGTGTATGACAAATAAACAGATTGATGCAGGAGCATCTCAAGCGAGCCAACATGGAGATAAAACAAAACTGGAAAAGCACCCAACACAAATTTTGAAAATTTCTTGAAATATTAATGAAGTCATCAAGTGGAGGCACACTTGTATAATGTAAAAGGACCTTGAGCGATCCGCTCTCGTCCTTAGTAGGTAGAAGGCATTTATAATAGTTAATACAAGTAGATAGAAATTAACGCATAGATTAGATAGTTTATAATGAGAGAGGGAAATGGGATATAGACACCCTCATTGTGTATTGTAACATAGAATGGGATTATGTTAGTTGGGAGAATAGAGCATAGAAGAGAAGAAGCAAAGAGCTGTGTAGAAGAATTCCATGTACAGAAGTTCTGGATTAGTACAAAAAGGGTTTTGATTCAGACTCATGGTGTTCAAATATTCTCTGTGTATGTATTGTTGAATGTGATGCTCATGAATGTTTTACTCTTTTTGTCATGCAATTGTTGTTTATGCTATGTGTGTATGATTTCTTGTTAAATGTTTGAAATCTGAGAGAGAGAGAGAGAGAGAGAGAGAGAGAGAGAGAGAGTAAGGGAAATGAGTTTCAATTCTTTCTCTGTTTGAGTGAGTAAAATTCCTGCAAGGAGTGCAGTGGAGTTTGTCTGCAAGGAGTGCATTGACAGAAGTCAGAGTTCATCTCTAAAAATTTAGGAGAGATAGATTTTGTTCTCATTCCCTCAGAAGTGCAGCTAAGCACAGGATCCATGCAAGGAGTACGCAGGCGGAGTAAAGTCTCAAAGTTGCGAACCTGAGAAATTGTTGAAGGACTTTAATTCCTTGGAGTAATTGAGGAATTTGTTGCAAGGAGTGTGTGCAGGAGTCTTCTTTAAGACTCAGAGTTGGAGAAATCTCAGGAGCGATAGATTCTTTGCAATCGTCGGAGAAAGCACAAGAAGTTTGCGCATAGGAGCATTGAGAAGGCATCACAAATTTGTGTCGCTGGTGGTTAAATATCGTGAGAAACACTTTTGTAAAAGGTTGCATAATTCCTTGAGAAAGAAGGAGAATGGACAGTCGAAATTCTCCATGGAGAATTTGCGAAGTCCCGCGAGCTGTCAGATTTCGCAGAATAGAAGGGGAGTTACGGTGAGTATTTTCAAAGGGTTCAAGCTCAAGAGAGACAGAGCCGTAGATTCAAGACAACAAGGGTCGTTGGATTTTCCCGAGGATTTCCATTTCGGGGTTTCATGGATTGATGTCTTGAAATCTTTGCATTAAGACTCGCGAAGTGTGAAGTCCCAAAAAAGTGGAAAGTCTAGTTTTGGGACCAGCGCCGAAAATCATGTCGAGAGTTGACATTTTGAGAATTAGAAAGTTGGGATTTCGGAGGTCATGGAGTAGAGTTGCATGACATCGCAACTCGCGAACTCACGAAAGCCGAATATCCAAAATTGACATCGGGATTCAAGAATTCAGGGTTTGCATCGAAAAGAGATTTTGGTATCGAGAGTCTCGAACTTTTGATACGCAAAAAATGCGCTGACCGTTGGGTCAAGCGGGGCATCATAGTCGTTGATTTCTTTTGGTGACCTAACCTCGGAGTTCGGAAATTTGGATTTCGGAGGTCTGCGGGATCAGACACTTGATTACGGATTCGCGAAATCACGAAATACGATCTCCCGAAGTGTAAAGGGGGAATTCCTCATGGTTATATGTGGGTGCAGATTTCATGAAAGGGAAATAGAAGAGCCAAGTGTTAAGAGCTCTTCGGGCCAGTGGAAGAGGAAAGATCCTGTGTGCGTGGACTTCCGACCTGCGGGTTGGGAGGGTTGCATCACTGATGGTATGATAACTCAATTCCCAAAATGCACAAGAAAATTATAAGTAACCATTTCCTTCGATGAAGGCCTATTTAAGGGAAAAAGAAAAAGTTGTTTTCACTATCAAACATTAAGATGCAATTTCCTCATACAAGTGTTTCTCAATCAAATCCAATGCAATGCTAAAAATTTCAGAAATGACTTCTAATATCCAAACCAATCACTAAAATATGTCCTTTTTTTTTATATGTGAATGATAATCAGATGCAAGACTTCTAAATGTCAATTAGAATTCAAGATTAAACAATGAGAAGCAAACCTCACACAAAACAAAAATACACTGTCGTTGCGAATAAACAAGAAGGACAAAGATAACCAAGTTGCAACCAAGAACCAAAAAACCTCAAACAAGAGATAAATGATGGAAAGTTGACCTCAAAGATCAAATGAAAAGGTTCACAAACCTTTGGATTTCCCCACAAAAGTTTTCACTCGGTCAGATAAAGGAGAAGAAAACAACAAGTTAACTCTAGGTCAGCAAAGACAAAGAGTATCTTCGAGGGAAGGAAATAATATGTCAAAATACCAAACAAAAGAGGATGAATTCTTATAAATAAGGGTGTTTGAAAGACAATATCAATATGGACTGAGAGTATGGGACCCTGAGCAAAAGCCAAAACCAAGAAATAGCTTCAGAAGACTAAAATTCTAGAGAATTTCTCACAAAAATGGGGTAGCACTCTGGTGTAAGGGGAACCATAGTGTTCCAGTGCTTTGTGTAAGGATAAAGGGGAGTGCTAGCACCTTGACAATAATAGGAGGGGAGCACTCTGCTCCAAAACTCAGAAAAAAATCCCAGAAACTAAAAAATTGAGGAAATTTAGTCAATCAGGGTGATCATGATGACATAAAGATGCAATCAAACAAATATAAGAATCGACATGACAATATGGAGAAGATCAAATCAGTGGGAAAAGAGCCAAAAAAAGATCTGGGAATGGAAACAAAAATCAGAGCTCCTCCCTAGTGGAGTCGCCAATTTCTGTTGTGGGTGAATCCCCCTGCGGACAAGTGGATTCCCTCTTGGTCTCTAGACTCTTAAGGCCAAGACAGAAAAGTGATTAACATGGTCACTGACTTCCTTTTATATCTAATCAATCTAATAAATGAAAGAGAAGGAGAAAGATATGTACCTTATTAGTGACATTTGTCCTTGAAAAGTGCAGGCTGAGCTTTGATCCTAAGCTCCCTGATAGGTCCTGTAAAACAAATAAAGGTACAAAAGAATTCCTACTCTACTAAGATTAGGTCAAACATAGATCCATCTATTGCATAAAAACTCATATGGAACAAGCATAAGTTTGAAAGAAACAGGCCAAGCATTGATTATTAATGAGAACAAGTAAAAGTACTTACAATCCTTTGAATGAAGGTGCGACAACTTCTTCCAGTTCTCTTTGTCCAACCCCTTTGTTCAAATAATATCCATTGATTTATTTGATGACATCTCACTCATGAGATCATAAGTTTGATGTAATTCTCAATCTCCATTGTACCTTTCACCATGAGAAGGGATCCTTATATAACCTTGGAGAGGTCCAACTACTTGAGAGATCTTTGGCATAAGTTGAGGATTCCTTTCATTCAGTTGAAGATATTCCCTAAGATCATGCCATGACCATCTATTTGAATCCAACCACCTTCAGAAATTGAAGGATTCTTTCATGATTTGCCTCAACAAACCCAGAATTTGCTTAGAAAAGGGGTAACGCTACCCCAAAAGGGTACACATGGTGCTCAAACGCTCCCCCAAAGAGGGTCAGGGAGTGTCAATGCTCCCTGACAGTGGGTACGGGAGAGCTCCTCTCCAAAATTCATTTTTGAGTGGTTTTTCCAATGGCAAAAGGCTTGTACATCCTTTCAAGTGATTTCTCTTCTTCCAAACTAACCTTTGAGGTGTTTTAAGTGTCTTTATGATGTCGTTATAGGTACGACATATGAAAGATGGAAGTATGTTGTTTGTGACACTTGAAACACTTGTGGTCAAGATGCGACACTTGTGGACAAGAGGGGACACTTACAACACTTGTAATGATGACTCTTGTGACACTATCAAAGTGAGTAATTTTGAGGTGTAACACTTATAACCACATCGTTTATATAAAGTAAATGTTCAATTGCACCTCTCATCTCATATCTGATTTATCGTACTTTGAAATAATATAATCTAGTTTTTAGAGTGAAAATACTCACTTGTCATTATTTTAAGTCATACCAAAGTATAAAATAATGAACTATGAAAGTTCCTGTGCACAAATAACCTTACTATGTTGGAATTATTCAATTCAAACAATTTTAAATGTCATACCTTGTCAAGGAGTACAAAAATTATTTGAAAGTGAGTACGATAATTGATTTCATGTTCATGATATCTTGGTGTGAGTAGTGTATATTCCATATTCACACTCTATTTTGACATTTATGGAGATAGTGATGGATGGATGAGTTGATTGTGTTTTTGAGGAAAACCATTATGACTGAATTTGATCTTGTCAAGAACTTATGTAGGTTAGAGGGATATGTCTTAAAGAATTGCTTTGTTTCTGCTAACCCATATGGACCACATCACAATAGTAGGAAGGGAAGAATGAGCATTATTTTCCTTGTAAAAAAAATCCTATAACAATCTACATTGAGTGAAGGTGTTATATCCCCACCCTAACAAAGTAGTGGAGTTCATGATAACATACATGATCTAGAAAACATTGCGTTATAGTAATATAGATGATTTCATTCCCTAATTAGTAATTTCTCCTTATCACAATTGTGACCACCAAAGATACATGAGTGTAAACTCTAACATAAACTTGCGCTTTGTTCTTGAACATGAAAAAAAACATAAATTGCAAAGTTCCAATCCTCACTAATAGTTAACTACCTACTAGAGAATCAATTACTTATAACATCTTTTTTTTTGTATAGAATAAATATTTTTATTTATTTATTTTACTGGGGGAATCGACAACTCGCGGTTCTCGTACTCGCGTGACACGGGGTCGATCCCCGTCGGCTACCACTATAACCCCAGGTGCAACCACCCAGCCCGCAAGAATGGCACATGAGTAAATCCAGGTGAGAATCGAACATGAGACTTCATTTTACAAATTTCCTTCCATTTACACGGCACTTGCCAATCCGTCTACACCCGTGCGAGCTATAGAATAAATATTTAATTACACCTCTCATATCATATCTCTCATATCATATTTGATTTATAGCCTTTGAAAGAATGTAATCTGGTTTTAGAGTGAATTTCACTTTTCATTATTTTATTTAAGTCATACTAAAGGATAAAATAATGAACTATGAAAGTTAGTGACCATATATAACCTTATTATGTTGGAATTATTCAGTTTAAACAATTTTAAAGGTCATACCTTGTGAAGGAGTAGAAAAAAATGTTTTATTGTTATGATTGACTATGAGTTGATCATAAGTGTCGCGGCTTTAGTGCAAACACTGCATTTGTTTGGTTACCATAATTAATTTTACTTTGTATTATATGATGCTTTCCAAGGGCCCTTGAATGAGATCATGCTAACTTCAGTGATGTTAATTTTATTTTTTTTAAATGCTCGTAAACACGTGGTGATGTTTTATGCATACATCTACACAATATTGCCATTGCAAACGAATCATGAAGATTTTGCTTTCATTTAGGTAAAGACATCCGATATCCTTGCACGTATTTTATTATTTCTATATTTTGGTTAGACTTGTTCAAGTCCAAATAAAATGAATTTTGTTTTCATTTAGGTAAAGGCATCCGATATCCTTGCACGTGTTTTATTATTTCTATATTTTGGTTAGACTTGTTCAAGTCCAAATAAAATGAATGTTGGATCAATATTTTGGGTTGGTTAGTTTTGCATAAATTATCCATGTTTTCGTCTTGCTGTTCATTTTAGTCTAAGAACTAAATTTGTAACACAGCTTATGAAGAAGTGGAAAAATATTTTGTAACACGTACCCTTAAGAACAGGGACAAGACTAGTTTCGTAAATCTTACTTGGGGGAGTCTTGTAACCTGGTAGAATGCTCTACCTCTAGTCTGCTCTGCTCCAAATCAAAGTCAATTCTACTCACTCAGTCCGTTGTAGACTGCTCAGAGGAGAGAAAGGAGTAGTAAAAGTATATCATCTCACTAAAACGTTAGCTTGTGATATCTCTGATCTTGATGACTTTGCATTGTTGGGCTCTCCATCACAATGAGTAAATTCAGCCTGCAATGACTTGAAATGAATGGAACTCTCATTTGACTATTCAACCATATTTCCAATCACTTGATTATTTGAATAGATTTCGAGTGATTTGGAAGGGTCCCGTGATTCAATAGTGGAAGAAGTATTTGTTTAAAAAGAAACTGTGCAACGAACCTCTTGAAGGTTGCATCTGATGAGTACATATTACTCTTAAAAAAATTACAGATTCTTCCTGTTCTTGGATTCTAGCTTATTTTTGTTCAATAGTTATTTGTAGGAAGTTTCCAATGGTTTCAATGAGATTATGATATCAGTTTCAGAATCCATTAGAAAATAAATGTCCTTGTATGACATTGGGAGCTATGAAGCTTGTTGATGTGCAAGTATCAGTTCCATCAGTTGGTGTTATTTCATCTTCTAGACACCATAAGATGTTTTGGATGTATATGCATCTTTGTTCTTTCTCTTTTTCCCATTCTTGTTTACAAATTCTTAAATTATTCAAATTGATTATAATTCAGACCCTATGGATTCTTATCCACTAAAAAGAATTATTGATTCTTTGGAATGCCATTGCAAATGCCTAAAATATTATTTTCAATGCTAAACTTATAATTGACATTATTATAAGCTTTTTCAATATATTCACTAAAATTTCAAATGAAATACAGAACAAATATGACTACTACCTGAAGGATAGAACTCCTGAAGTGTTGAGAAATAAATTAACTAAATCAGGTTTTACCTATTAACAACATTATTAATAGGCATCCTTGCATTTTGGCTAGTGTATGATTTCTGCTAATCTCAGGGAGGAATTTTATAAGAATCTTCAAAATAGCAACCCATGAAACTCAAAGCTAATGAATAGCCATAGTAAATACATTCCTGAGAGCAGAAGACTAAATGTAGCCTATCTTTAGGAAGAAGTTTCACTCAATTGACCACGGACAGGATATCAAAAATGCAAGATCACCAAGGATAATTGAAATTAAATTTTCTTACTTGCCAGAGATTAAAACACTAAAATGACGCTTGTGGTATATGGTATCTATTATTACTAAGATGTTACATAACATTCACCACAACTGCTAAGTGTCATGCGCATTGGAAATTGTTTTAATCAACTGCAAGTCTAAAAGATGTAGTTGTTGCATTATGATGTTTGTCATGAAGTTTGAGATGGCTAAAATATAATATTATTCTTGTAGTTGATTAAAAGTGATTTGCAGCATTGAAAATAGACTTGGCTTTGTGTTACTTCATTTTTGGCCACAGACATCACCTCTTCTAACTTCCTAGTATATAAGCTCATTCTTACATTTTATGTATAATATATATAGAATACAACATAACAATACCAAGAATATGTAACCAGAGCATAGTTGTGAATAATCGACATGCACCCAAATTTCTCTTCATGAATTTGACAACTTCAAAGGGTTATTCACAAAGCTCTAAATCGACATACTTTAGCGACATAGTAGAGGATACAATCGGATCCTTGAGGCATCTAGCAATAGAAGCCTCTTCAACTATCTTTGGCGCTTTATCAAACAGATTGACCACTGTATATGCATAAATCAAAGAACTGTGAAATGTTTGATTAGGTTTAATTCCTACCTCATGTATCTCCCTCAAAACTGCCAATACATTGGAGGGTCTAGTATCGAAATAATTTTTAGAAAATCCTATTTTAAGAGCTTCCTTCTTTATTACTGTTCTTCCCATTTTCCTTGAAGAGAAGAATGTGAGACTCTTCGTGAAGGGGGATTTGTGTGAATTCTAAACAAATGCACAAAAGGAGATTTAACAACGGGGGCCACATGGAATTTCAGCCTCGCATTTGTGGCATGTACTCCCAGTTCATGATACATAGAATGTTTTCCTATGATAAAATATTTCCCTATGTCATTTAAACTTTAGAAACTACCTGAAACAAACATAAGTATACCTTTACATTTGGAACCTAAATTGCAAATGTCAATATTCATCAGGTTAGAATTCCTCTGCAATCTATCTATGTACACTTTGTCAATTTGTCCATCAATGTCACAAGTTCGAAAATCACATCCGTATTCTTCAACACACTTACTAGAATTTTGTTGTTCCTCTTGAAGATGAGATTTTGAAGGAAATTGTGTAGCACCTTTTTTATGAGCCATCTTACCTGAAATATGATCTAATTTTCCTTTGAGTCCCTTGATTTTATGGTTACCATTACTTTTAAGCTTTGTAATAGGGCTTGATTAATGCTTTACAAAGAAAACTGATTATGCATGCACTTGAATCTTGTACTTGCATTTCTTCCTTGCTCTTAGGAGACAAAGGAGTAGTAAAAGTAGCTCATTACATTAAAATATTAACTTGTTATTTCTCTAATGAACTTGATATGGAATATAATGCTTTGGAGACTCATAATGATAGTTCATAGTTCATCTGGATAATATTGTGTTGAAAATGAATAAAATGAAGACCAAGATGAGAACCAAGATATTGATATACCACAACATTTTATCTCATCAAATATATATGAGGGCCCAAAGCACACTTATTTTGGTACATGTTTGTCATGTTCCATTGGTGGTGCCAGAAACAATGAATGAAATAGCACAAACCATGTGATTCTTGTTATTTGATTGAATTCATTGTTCCTTTATTTTTTAGTAGGTCCAGAATCTTTATCATAGAAAGATTACTATATTCCAATTTGAGGTTGCATTTTAAGTTTAAAAATGTTATATATTTTTTATTTTTCATTGTAACATTGGAGGCACATTTCCTTTATGGAAGTTATTTTAAGATTGATGTTTGAATATTTACCTATTACATTGTCTCTTTCTTGTCTCTTCACATAGATAGTGTCCTAGTATTATAGGGTAAATAGATAATTGAACAAGACTTTCACTAACTAAGAATGAACTCATTTTAATATTTTCGTAAATTTTAATGGTTTTTTTGTTGTATTTTGCGGCATTTTTTTATAGTTTGAAATTTTGGGTTTATTTTAGTTAACAAAAATTCAGTCCCTTGAATGATCTTAGTTCTCATTTGATATTTGAATAAAACCTTGTTCTGTCATGATTAGTTTCATCTGATTTCCATTAATTCAAGGGTTTGGGTTAAATTTAAAGATCTTTGTTTAGTAATAAAAAACCCATTTCTTATTTTTGTTATATTCATTTGAGAAACTTATGGTATTAGGATTAATATATATCTTTGTTCGTCCTCTTGGAATTCATTGTTTTTTTCATAATTATTTTTATTCTATTTATATATTTGATGGTTCAATGAAATATTTTTTATTTCCTTTCACTTTGTGGCATGAATTAAGCATCTTCACCTTTTAGGATCTACTAAGTTTATTTTATATTTTCTTTGAAAATACTTATTGGTTATTTAAAAAGGAAAATCAGATCTACTTAGCTAAGCAAAGAGAAAAATGATACATACACTAGATTCCTATGGATGAGACTGAAATTCCCGAAATGCAATTACAATTTTGATGACATGATTCATTACAAGTAGTTAGTGGAGGATGAGAAAAGGTTTAATGCATTATCATTATTTAAGTCAAATTTGAAGAAGAAGACTGATAAAATAGCTTGGAAAAATTTATTACATAGTTTCTACTAATAATGCACATGTTATGCAGAGTTTCATGTAACTCAGAAATACACATGCTTATTCGTGTTTTTTTTTTAAGTAAAAAAGGATAGAACCTGTTATATTATCATTACCAAGTTACAGAGACTGTTTACGATGCCAGTTGTCCCGCCTAAACAGGAAACCGAGACAGCTGGGCATCCTATGCCATTTGTTTCCCAGCAAACAAAGCTATCGGAGTACAGTCCTGCCCGAGGGAAACTAGGATGCCTAGCCATTAAGTTTAAACTATATGCCGAAAATCTAGTTGCAAAATAGCTAATATCTAACTGGGCGAAAGCCTGGTTCGGAAACAGAAAAAAATTGCTAACCAAGAACAACATTGAACCTCTTATCTGGTCGGCTCGTCCTCGTCCCTGTGCCTTCGCCATCATTCTGGAAACGCGTAAGATTGCACGCACGTAGGGCATTGTCGTTTAGGGAGAGTCCTGGAATGAGCAACGAACAACATGTTGAGTCGATGGTCGATTCGGGCGATGCAAAAGATTTGGTCATCCAACAGGTTCCACATATCAAAGATTAGAGCTAGGTACCCCGAATTGGTGAAGGGGTGTTGTTCCTACCAGTTTCCATTAATAGAGGCTAAGGGAATTGACCTCGTTTCTCCTTCACTTGCATGTGTTGTGCAATCATGATGTGTCGCTCGGTTGGATAGTTGGGTCGCCTCCTCCATAGGTGCACTGGGGGGTGAGTCTCTGCTTCTTTTTTCATAGGATGGGGTCTCTTCTTCAACATAGCAGGTGTAAATTCCTTCGCCGAGTGATTTTCACTAGAGCTAAGCAGTTTTCCCGAAGGCAAAATCTTTTCATCAGTGCCAAAATCAGTGGGTGGATTCCAATTGTCCGGGACTGTGAAGAGAGGGAGCCTGGGATAGCTTTGCATGGCATCATCCAGGGTGATCTCTTCCATGTACGCCATTGGAGGCATTCATGGTTTCCTACGTCTTCGTGAGGATGCCATGGCTAGCACCTGCTCAAATTTCTTCTGCCTCTGGCGACGAGATTCAGCTGTGTACCAAGCTACACCCCTATGCGACTTACCTCATGCTCTGGGCATAATGGAGACCCTGGAGATGACCAAGGTTCCTTGCAGGTGGAAGGCTCTACTCCAAATCTCTAGTGGGTCTGCAAAATGCGGCTCCTCTAAAATTAACTCTGCATTCGATGCTGCAATGGGAAAATGTCACTCAGTACTGTCAAGGCAGGTGATAAGGAGGAGGACAATAGTGACTGCCATGGCCATTAAGGCTTCCTTCCGAGTGTGTTGGTGCACTGTACCGATCAATTGCAGGAAGGGGCTCATCTCCTGGATTTTGCTGCATGGATTCATGCTTATTTAATTGCTGAGGGGATGGTCGCCGATGGATGTATTAATGGTGCATCCCAGCATTATCCCACATGGCTCTGCTCTTCAATGTGGCACCCCATCCAGGGCACATGCTTATTGGTGTTGGTATCACATGGAAAACATATATTTCTATACAATTCAAGATCATTTATGTTTTCATTACTTTTTTGCAACTCGATTGTGAGAGTCAGTATGTTGTAGGATCCAACAATGACAGACATTCCATGTGCTACCCTTGCTGGGATTAAAATGGGTGATAATACTTTGAATGTGCACCATGCTATTTCTAGGTGTAGATATACATGATGGCATAATAACCCTTACTAAATATACATATATTGTTTTTCATGCTTAATTATGGAAGTATAACTGAGACTATCATCATCGTCATTGTAGAATGACTTAATTGTTTCACATTTCTCATCTCCTAAAGTTTTTGGTCCATATGAATACCTTTATATGAATATTGACCATGATATTAATATTTTCATGCCTAGATGTTGATGCTTCTAATATTTGTTTAAAGACCATTGCTTTTTGTTGTTAGTTGCTCATAAGCATGCTTTTTACATCATGTAAATATACTGAGAATTTTCACACTCTCTACCTGTTGTTTAGCAATTTGACAGGTTATGATTTGTTTTGTATATATGGTTGTTCTTCTTGTTTGTGTTATATTTATATGACATATAGATTCATATGTTGTAACAATGTATTTCTAATTTGGTCTTAGGTTGGGTAACTAGGTAGACATATCATGAATAATTTATCTTAATTTATTTATTTTTATTTAAATATCCTATAGAAGGGGAACATAGAATTGAAAATATTTTACACCAAGAAATTCCCTACATGGCATTGGAGTCATATAAAAATCTCTATTTTCATTGGTGTGGGGTATTAAAATATTTAAATGTTATTGGTGGGATATACTAAGGCTTTTGACAAAACTCTATCAAGTTTTGTCCCATAGAAATCATTTTAATGGAAGTTGGGAAGCCCCTCATTGGAAATTCTAACCATGTGCCTCCTCATGATTAGAATCCTAGTGCCCAATGAACCCTCCGCCCCGTTGGAAAATCATAATTGTTTTAGAAGTGAATATGTAAACCTTGACAAACACAATAACAACCTTGACAGCAACAAACCCTCATGCTAGAAACATTGTTTGGAGGAGGGACAAACTATGTTTCTTTTACAAACATGTAAAATGAGTATATTATACTTTAATGAATATTTTTTCCTATTATTATACATTTTTTAATACGTTATCAAAAAATTCACCAAGACTTCATAATGATTTATATTTTAGTAAAAGATTCACCAATATTTTACAAGATTTTATACTTGAGTGAAAGATTTTCCAAGATTTTACTAGATTTTATAATTGAGAAA
>JZKD02S1624457.1:241757-260707 GCA_000966675.3 Picea glauca
CTAATATATCCCCACATCAAGTAAATATTAGGGGAAACTCACATATGAGAGTTGTGGTAGTGGGAGTCTCACAGTGGTTTGGGAGATGTTAGGGAAAATATATATATGAGGGTGGGTTTCTAGGACTTATATATGAGAGTGGAGGTGGCGGTAATTTCGTGGAAGTGAGGAGATATTTAGGAGAATTAATATATGATGGTGGGGGTTAGGACAACCATATCCCCTCACCTCCAATCTCATATATAATTTTTCTCTAATATTCCCCCTACCCCTAAATTCACCCTCATATATGAATTTTTCCTAATATATGAACTCCCCCACCTCCATTCACCCTCATATATGAATTTTTCCTAATATTCGAACTCCCCCCCACCCCCATCATCATATATGAAGTTTCCCCAATATATTGCCCTCACCCCAATAAACAATCATATATGATTTTTCAATAATATCTCCCATTACCCCCACTCTCATATATGATCTTTCACTAATATCTCTTCCCAACCTCATAGACTCTTATATATGAGCTTTCCCTAATATCTCTCCTCACACTCATAGACTCTCATATATGAGTTTTCCCTAATATGTTCCCCCACTCCAAAGATTCATATATGAAGGTTGGGTTGGAAGAGACTCTTCTAAACTAAAATAGGTCATTGAAACTAATTATATAATAAATGCAAAGACACTAGAAGTGATCCTTGATTGTAAATGAATCTATCGCAACCATAGATAAGATAGGAAGGCACACTATGGTTCCTTAGATATTATGATTTCAACATATTTCCTTTTCTTTCAAGTATTCTAAAACACACCATTACACCATTGAAATCTAATTATATAATAAATGAAAAGACATTATATGAGTTTTATATATTCCCTCACATAGTACTTTGTGGTTATATTATAATTTGATGATATAGATGTTGTAAACATCAATAGAATCATTGTTTGCCAATGTTATGAATGACATTTAAGAACGTGTATCCATTTGGATCTAATAATAGAGTAATTGCACCAAACAATTATATATTTCATGTATTATTATTTCCATGAACTTGAATAAAAAACAAATGGACATCTCACTCAGGGATTTTACATAGATAGAAGCATGGAAAATGAAGCACAATTGATGGGAATGATTGTAACATGAAAGATGATTGAAGCCTAGAAAATGTTAGGTATGACATAAATGCAGCCTTAGTGAAAACTTATGAAGTTTCCCTAATATCCCCCCACTCTAATTTTTCTCTAATATATTGCCCACCCACACATACAACCCCATATATGAGGGTGGAATTGAAGTACGTTTATTTTTAACGTATGTATTTTATCTAAAACAACATTAAATTATATTACATAAAATTTAATATCAAAATATTTCTTCGTATTAACACCTTATTCATTTTTCAAATTTTCACATATATGTTGAACACTAAGTTTCTTATCTCATATTCTTTCCATTAAATTCATTTTTCTCACCAATAATGATTATGGGATTCATACACAAATTCAATGTAAGTGGTAAATTTTTATTTAATTATTGTAACCTTCATCTTGTCAATGCTAACAGTAATGTTTGTTCTAGAGAATAAATCTTTGATAATTTTTAGTTTCTCATCGATATCATAGAAAATCCTCTCTATAAGAACAATATTATGTGTGTAAAGAAGAAGGATGATGAATATACTAGCTAGAATCATACCTACACAACCTGCTTCCTCTCTGAAAAACCCATTAACTATGATGGAATTTAATAGTAAACTTTATAAAAACATATTAGATATAGAAAGATTTTATAGCTAAGTTGACTTTTTTTTTTCAGATCATATTATTTGCAAAGCAATTTAGTAAATTGCCGTACCATTTACACAATAACCATTCCCATGTGAGAACTTTAAATGCTTGAAGTACAACGTTGAAGTGTTTTTTTCTTTTGGCTCATTGTAAGTAAGATGTGATTCTCGATGTAAGACTCTCACTATTTTCAAAATAAGTATTAGAGACACATCACCAATCATATATAGTCAGAAACCAATATCCTTGGTGTCTTTGACATATCAATCACTAAAGTCATATGGGTTTTATTTTTGTTCACATGGCAGTTTAACTAGTTTTCATAATATTTTTATAAATGATTTAATCTTGCATAAAGTGGAGATACTTTGCATATCATGAGAAATGGAAAGTATATACATATGCACAAACATCCCCTTTGGTGATCAAATATATGAGGATGGGAGTTGGGGGAGATATTAGGGAAAATTTAATAATTTTTCCTTAATATCTCCTTCCACCATAACCACCCATTCAAGGGTGTTGGTGGGAGGGATCTCATGAAAGTGGGGAGATATTAGGGGAAAATTATATATGAGGGTGGGGGATTGGGGGTCTCATATATTGGGTGGGAGTGGTAATGTGGGTCGTCCCCCCATCCCCAACCCTTATATATGAATTTTTCCTAGTATCACCCCACCTCCATGATATTACCCCACACCCACCTTGATATATGGGGATGGGGTTGGAGGACTCATATGCAAGGTGGGAGTGGGGGGAGTCTCCTCACCACCACCTAAACCCTCATATATGAGGGTGGGGGTGGTGGATGCATATGCATGGTAGGGGTGGGGGTATTTTCCCCACCCCACCCTCACCCTCATATATGAATTCTCCCTAATATCCCCCCTACTCCATGAGAGTTCCCCACTGATACTCTAACATATGAGATTTTCCTACTACTTCCATCGCCCCAACCTCACCCTCTTATAATCCCCCGCCTCCATCGTATATCAATTTTCCCTAATATGTCCCCCCACCCAATAAATATTAGGGAAAACTCATATATGAAATTAGTGGTAATAAAAATCTCATGTTGGTGGGGTGAAGTGTTAGGGGAAATAAATATATGAGGGTGGGGGATTAGGGACTTATATATGAGGTTGGGAGAGGAAATATTAGGGAAAATTCATATATGAGAATGCAAGTGAGGTAATTCTAGTGGAAGTGTGGAGTTATTAGGGAAAATTAATATACTGGGGTGAGGGGGGGGGGGGTTGGGAGAATCATACCATGATACTTCACTAACCCCCACTATTGTATGTGAGTTCTCCCTAATATTCCCATCCACCCCCAACCTCACCCTCATGT
The DNA here is from genome assembly GCA_000966675.3 of Picea glauca. Taxonomy (NCBI): domain Eukaryota; kingdom Viridiplantae; phylum Streptophyta; class Pinopsida; order Pinales; family Pinaceae; genus Picea; species Picea glauca. The sequence continues at coordinate 244,905 of JZKD02S1624457.1, forward strand.
ATGAATTTTCCCTAATATCCACCCCCTCAAAAATCACATATGAATTTTCCTAGTATCTTCACCCCCACCCTCATATATAAGTCTATGAGGGTGAGGGTGAGGATGGGGGTGGTGTGAAAATCAAGGTAGGGGTGGTGAGAAAATCAGTATCTCTAATATTTTGTGTTAAGCATATTAATAATCTGTACTCATTTTTTTCTTCTCATAAAATATGGATCAATGGTATCATAGTTGTCTGCTCCTTATCGTCTTAATGCATGTCCCCAACGAGGTCAGGGTACAAAGAATTGGGTCTCGAGCTTGTTTTGCTTGAGGACAAAAGCTCTCGCATGCCCAAGAGATCTATCATGGAAGGAAAAAAGAAAGATGATGGGACAAGATATCCTTTCAAAATGTTTCTTTAGGAATCCCTCATGCAATAGAGGAATGAAATGATGGATAGTTTCGCACAAATCCTTTGACGACTACCAACAAGCAATGCATCTTCCTCGAGCGGAAGCGTCAGCTCCTTTAAGGTACAAATCAACTTCGATATTCCTATATTTGAAGGTCAGATATATGGAGATGTTGTAGAAAAGTTGTTTAATCTACTAGAAGGGTATTTTTCTGTCCATAACTTATCAAATAGAGAAAATATTACTTTTGCGCTCCTCAAAGTCGTTCCCCATGTGAAAGTTTGGTGGGAAACTTTCAGTGAGAAAAAGGAAACATAGAAACCCTCATTATTTACAATCACAGATACCTGGGAATCCTTCAGGGATGTTATTAAGGAAAAATACTACTCTGTCAGAAGTTATGACAACTTGTATACCAAATTGACCACACAACAACAAGAAAGAGACCAAGCAGTGCCAGAGTTCACAAATATCTTCCATACCTTGTGCAACAAGTTGGGTATCAAATATTCAGAGTGATATATGGTGCTCAAGTATCATGCTACTTTACATAGATACATCCAGAACATAATGGAATTTCTAGACATCTCTTCCTTGGGCGCGACCTACTGATATGTCGTCAAAATAGAGCATAAGCTCAAAAAAAAGACGCAGTAATTTGGGCCTGGTGTTGGTTGTTTATATGAGTTATACCTTTACCACAATTGACCCAGGTTCAAGTCTACTAGGATTCCAGCAAAGCCTCTAAAACTATTGGCCCCCCTAGTAAACTAGAAGGCACCACAGCACACAAAGTGCCCTGTGCAGTCTCACCTAAGATAGTCTTAATGGGTGACTCCAATACTCAAGTTCTTGAAGTCTAGGACTGAATGGGGATATGTGACTTGCACGATGTGAATTCCTTCTAAATATTAACGTGATATACTATCATTTCTTATTCATGCATATAATGTGATTAGATTTGTTAATTAATTCATACATCATTTGTACATCTCCTCATAGACAGTAAAAGAGATACAAACATTCAATCACATAACACAAGTTTTAACATGGTTTACCCCCCCTGGGCTACATCCACAAAGATCTAGCTCTCTATCTCTTTTATTATTGTAGTTCCAAAACTACAGCGCTACGCACTTTACAACTCGTTCTCAGTTGGGTCGATATCTATTATGAGTAAGACTAGATCACACCAAGCTCCTCAGCCTGTAATCTAACCCTCGATATCTACCCTTCTAACCCTCTATAGCTCAACAAATTACAAAATTGGATCAGATTATAGTAGTGTTACAGGATAGCTACTTCCTCCCATGCAAGTAACACCCCATAAATCAGAAACTTTGAACTCTCTCGAACTCCCCTTAACTTTTTCTTCTAGACCTCCTAAGTATCTCTATATATGCATTTTTGGTTCATAATCCATTACCATGTATTACAAAAACCCTAACCCTAGTGTCATTATATCTTCCATGCATGCGCACATGTTGCTTTTCCTTCCATCTATCGTTTTCCTTTTGCGTGCCTTCTTCCAAAAATATCCTTTCTTTCTGATTCGACTTGCTTCCAACATGCCCCCAACACTGACATGTGGCTTGTCCCAAGCCACTTAACCCTTGCGTGCTTCATTGATGTCTCTTGAAATCGCTTGTAACTTCTCCATGATATTTGTTGCTTGCATTTGGGCATGCACGGTCTTCTCCTTGACTGCATCCAATATCTGCACTGCAATATCGTTGTTGACCATCCTTGCAAATTATGCCTATGTTTATGCCATACATGTTTTGGATTCCTTTGCTTATGCAATGACCTCTATTGTTCGCTCCTAGAACAGTTCCATTTGACTCTGGCGCTCATTTTTCTGTGTCTACACAGTTGTGAGTTCAACCTATAGTTTCTTCATATATTGTCCTCCTTTGACACACTCCATGATCAGAATTGTCTTCTGCCTCTAGTTGAGGTCCTGGATAGCTACACTTATCCTTTCTCTTTCCTGGTCCCACTGTTTGAACTATTGATCCTCTTCCATCTTCTTCCAGAGCTATGTTTCTTTCTTGAACAAGTTAGTTTCCACGTGGACTTGTCGCTCTATCTCCTTTAGCTCTATTGTTGCCTCATGTTTCCTTTGTGCATTGTTCTAACCTGTCCTTGGTTTCTTGGGCACTGATACCTCCTTGGGATATGTTTGTTCCTATATTACCTCCTCCTCCTCCTCTATCTCTACTGGTACTTATCGAATGAGAACTGGAATCCTCCAGTCATATTCCTAATCCTTAATGGACATATATATGTCCTCTTATGTGATGCAGTAGTGCAGTTGTAGCCATTAATTGTCGGGATATTTCTGTGCCTGGATCCACATCTTATGTCTTGTGGATTTGAATTTTTATATGCCCTAGTACTGTGTTATTACTTCCGGTGTTACCCTCCAAGTGTTTGCGATGCTATCTTGTATGTCCTTGAGATAGCCTTTGAATATAGTTTCATTTTCTTTTCTTTTCTTGGAGTCTAAAGAATCCCTGAGCAATAAGTATCACTCTCCATGGTAGGGAGTGGCTCTAGTGGAAAAAAATGAATACTTCAGTGCCTTCCATCCAATCACGACTATCAATATGAGTAGCCATGAATAACGAAATTATACCCCCAGATCTTGTGCATCCTTACATTCATGTAGGAACATATTCAACAAATAATGGGCCCAGCTGAGTGTGGTTCCCTCGACACATTGTGCTACAGATACAACAAGCTCAGCCAAGACTTCCTCCTTGTGGAATTTCCTGAGTAATTTGCATGCTGTAATTTTTGTGGCCATTCTTTTCGCGACGTCACTAATACACCTGATGATGATACTGCATGACCCCCTTTCGATGTTGTATTTATTCTTCATTTCCTCTGCCAACTCTTTCTCCTTTTTTTTGTCCTCTAGGAACTGTGCGGGATCCTCCCCTCATGATGGAAGCCCTGTGATGTATGTGATGAGCTCTATTTCTATTGAGACTAGTTGCTCCAGCCACAGGTATCCACCATGTGTGACTTCCATCAGCTTCTTGACGCAGTTGTTTTCATATTGGCCCCTCCCAAAGTGTTGTGGGTCCAACATACCTAGAATGTTGGTTTTGGCCATTCCGACTACCCACTGGACCGGTTGATTAATTGGTTCACCAAAGGGTCCTATACCCATAGTCTATAGGTAGAATCTCTTGGTGAACTCTGGGAACTTGTCCATGTATGTTACATCATGGTATAAGTACTTCAATTTCTCAATGTGGCCTAACAAATTTGTTGGAACACATACCCCTTTTAGAATGCACGGAAATACAATGGTTGTGGTGGGTTTCCTGTGCAGTGACCTAGGTACCATCTTTTTACCCTTTCGTTGTGGTGGTTGACTCGAGGTTCCATCCTCCCTTGTTTGTTCTTCGACATCCTCCTCTGGCCGGCAAGTGAAATATTCCACTTCTCCCTCCTGTGGTTGTTTTGACGTGGTTATCTTTGATCTTTATGACACAATCATTTCTTCCTTATTTGGAGCCATCCCACTGACTCTCGAGGCTTCTACATGGTTTTCGAGTTGCGCTTGGTTTCTTGTGTCCTCATCCTTTTTCCCCTGTCCCTCTTCCGAGATATCAATTTCCATGACCGATGTTGTTTTCTATTGGGTTTCATCCATAATGGGTGTGGGGCTTCCTGGTGTTGTATCAGACAACATTATTTCATCCACATTGATGACTTATAGGGGTTGAGATGGTTTTTGTTCGCTTCCATGTGGTTGCAATTGTGTTTTTGTTCTACTTCAGGGTTGTCTGGAAGTCTAACTCGGTTCTCACTATTTAGGTGGTGCCATGGTGGTAAAGTTATCATTCACTGAGCTTAGTGGCCCCTGCAACCTATGGAACCTTCAAGCTCTTCTTCGTATTCTCTATCACTATGTACCTTCCCCAATTTCACAATAACCTTTCCACTCCTGCGTTCTTTCTTTGTATCGACGTTGTGTGAAGCTTGTTGGAGACGTTACCATGATCATGATTTTAATTGAACTACTAGTTACCTCTTACTTTCCATTTATTTCCCTTTCCTTCTCCAGTTAGTGTGATTAATGCGGTGTCCCGTCAGTCATTTATGGCATTTAATTTCGATAACTTCCATCAGTTGGCGCTTCTTTTGTCATATCCTCCTTTCCTTCTTATTTTTTATTTGTAATGACCATTGGCCTTGTATCCATAGAGATAGAATTTTTTATCGTGTTAGCTCCTTCTATTTTCGGTGCACTATACCTCTATTGTTATCTTTTGATGTCTTGCACTATATCTTGTGTTTTTTTTTTCTTTTATTTTGTTTTTTACTGCGCGATGACTTTTAGGTTGTGGTTGGTCAACTGTCCTTGTACAACTTCAGTCGGATCCCATTGATCATCCCTATGATTTGTGTGCCTCCTAAGTCCTTGAATTATACATCTCCCCCATCTGTGATAGTCTTTGCTTCGTATGGTCCTAACCAGTGCATTCTGAGTTTTCCTAGGTGTTGAAGGGATTTACTGTCATACATCAACACTATGTCTCCTTTCTTGAAATTTTTTCTCTTGATATGTCTTTCATGCCACACTTTATCCCTTTCTTTATGGACTTCTTGGTGGAACCCTTCTAGGATCCTATCTTCCTCCATGATCAACAGTTGATTCAACCTATCTTGTACTACACCTTGTTCTATCATGTTCATAATCGCTTCTACATGCAGACTGGGTACTAAAAATTCTAATGGAACCACTACTTCTTGTCCATATACCAATATGAATGGTGTTTTTCCCGTCAATTTCTTGCATGTGGTCCTCTATTCCCACAATACTATTGATATATGTAGGTCCCAATCATCCCTATTAACATTGCAAATCTTCGTCAGTGCATTTTCAAGCATTTTGTTAATGGCTTCTACTATTGTGTTTGATTGTGGATGATATGGTGTACTCTTTTGATGATGGACTTCAAATTCCTCAGTCATATCCTTAACAATACTATTAATGAAGTGAGTGTCTTGGTCACTCATCAAAATCCTTGGTAAGCCAAATCTAGTGATCACTTGATCAAATAGAAAGTGTGTTGTTTTCTTTGTGTTGGAATCTTTGACTAGTGATGCTTCTTCCCATCTTGTCAGGTATTTTGTCGCAGTGATGATGTATCTCACTCCTGTCCTCTTTTTTGGTGGGTGAATTGGTCCCACAAAATCTATTGCCTATTTTTTGAATACCTGCAAAGTTACATGTGGTCGTAGGGGCATCTCATCCCTTCTATTTGGTTTACCAAACCTTTGACATACATCGCATTTATGGAAGTACTCTTTTGTGTCTCTGTGAATGGTCGACCACCATAGTCCTGTACCCAATACCTTTTGCACGGTGGATTTTCCTACGTAATGTCCTCCTGTTGTTCCCTCTTGGGCTTCTACTAAAATCTTTGGTCTTTTGTTTTCTAGTACGCATCTTCTCAAGATTCTATACGCACCCATTTTGTATAAGTGTCCTGCAATAAATTGGTAGTCATATGCTCGAACAACCAAATTATTCCTCTGTGTGGTGTTAAATTCTTGTGGCGCAGTCCTTGTTCTTAAGTACCAGATGATGTCTGTGAATTATTCATCGACGATCTGGACTAAAAATAATTGTGTGTCTGGAAAGTTGTCCTCTAAATTTTTAGGTTCCTTCCCATTCATGAACCTTGAAAGGTGATCATGTCCTGGGTTCAACTTCCTTGTCTTGAATATTAATTCAAATTCAAATTCTTGAAACAATAGTAGCCATCTACAAATTCTCCCCCCCAACACTTTGGCATTGACTAGGTATTTGAGTGTTGAATGATCTGTGACCATCTTGAAATGTTTCCCCAGTAAATAATGTTTGAACATTTGAAGCACGTAGACCATAACTAGGCCTTCCCTCTCTATAGCATTGTAGTTCTTCTCCAATTCTGACATTTTTCTGCTAGGAAATGCTATAGGATGATCCAATTCTCATATTCCTGGATGCGCTAGAATATCTCCAAGTGTTATGGTTGATGTATCTACATGTACATGGAATGTCTTCTTCCAATTGAGGAATACTAATATTGGTACAATTACCATCTTTTATTTCAGTGTATCCAGGCTGTGTTGGAAATCCTCATTCCACTAGAACTTTTTATCTTTCCTTAGCAATTTCTCCATTAGCACAATGATTTGTGCTTACCATTTTATAAAGTTTATGTAGTATCCTGCATGTCCCAATGTTTCTCTTAGTTGAAAAACTATTTTTGTTGGTGGAAAGTTAACGATTACTGCAATCTTGGCGGGGTCAACTAGTAAACCTTGCTTGCATACTATATGGCCCAATAGTATCCCAAATTTTTTTTTGATGATGCACTTATTGATAGTTAATGATATCTAGCATTGCCTACATCTTTATAAAATCAACCGCAAGACCTCTACAAAGTATTTCAAAACAATATAGACTGTCCAATTGTCCAAGTATACCTCGAGAAACTGGTGGATAAATTCTTTAAATGCAGCTATGGCTACTCTAGAAAATATTTCCAATGAATTCTTCGGTCCAAATGGCATGAGCATGTACTGGTAGGATCCCCTTTCTATATAAAAAATGGTATTGTATATGTCTCCAAGTGTTATCTTAATTTGGTGGTAGCCTGAGAATCTATCAGTGAATGAGTATGCTTCCTGGCCTCCCATATTTTCTATGACTTTATCTATAAAGGGTGTAGGGAAGGGGTCATGTAGGAAAGCATCATTGAGCTTCCTTAGATATACAAAGATTCGTATGCCTCCTTGCTTTTTCTCCTAAACTACCATGGGGATTATCCATTTTTATTCTTACATAGGCTCTATGATTCTAGCTTCAAGCATCCTATCGATCTCAGCTTTGAATTTTTTCTTATATATTAGATTTAGTCTATATGGTCATTTTCTGATCGATCTTGCCTCAACTCTGAGTGGTATCTTCATTTTACCTAGATCTCCCACTATTCACTTCATTTATGTAAACATTGTGGGGAACATGTCGTTGTACTCGCGTAGTAACTTTGTTATGCTTTCCACTATTTGGTCATCCCAATAGTCTCCAATGATGGGCATTTTAGGATTCTCAACTGTCCCAATCTTGACTTTCTTCACCTTGATAGGTGAAACAATTACTTCCTATTCTAGAGGTGGACCTTCCACTTCTTTTTCACCTTCAAATTCTTCAATTTTAATATTGTGTGGATCGCCTTCATATGGTGCTTCTCCCTGCACATGGTAGCATGAGAACATTTATTTCACCATCTGTTTGTTTCGTTGTTGTTCCTTTGTTATTAGCTCGATGTCAAGTTCCTTAATGAATATCACCCTTCTTATTTGTTTAAGTGTTGCATCTATGTTGGGTTCTCATGTTCAAATGAGAAAATGACTGTAAAATTCTGTTGGAGTACGGGCCAGCTCATAGTTCCTTTACATAGTTCTTGGACTGTTTACCAGTTTGTTGGGATTCCCTCTAAGGTGTGTACAAAATTATGAGGTCATTCCTCTAGGGGTGTCATTTTCCATAGCACTATGTACTTCTCCAAGTGATCTGATGGTGTCCCCTGTTCATCATACTTCTGCTTCTAGTTACTTCTATGTTTTTCTCCAAACCTTATGCCTAGTAACTGCTTACATTGGTACAAGTCTACGATTGTTTCCTTGTGTGCGCCCCACCATCTTGTGGGTGTGTCCTTGAGTGCTATCTCTAGTGCTAGAGTCTATGATTTTTTAACACTTTGTTGAGTTGAGAAAAATGTACAAATATCCTTCTTATCACCATGGTTTATGATATAATCTTGATTTACTTTTCTATTAATTAGAAAAAAACTGATTAAAAAGGCTTCTGGAAATTTTATTGATTGATATTAGATAATTTCTGAATTTCGGTTTTAATTGTTTGATTTTATTGCAGGAATGGACAATTATTGTTAGACTCAAGATAGCTAATAAGATTATGAGGATGTGTAGACTAATGGAGGTTGAAGAAATCAGGCACAAAGCAGTTTTGAGGAAGATTGATTCTCTATTTTGTAATATTTATAAATGGTAAAAGCAATCCTAAGGATCTCTCGATCCTCAGCATAGCTTAGTTTACCCATATCATTGTAATGTATAGAGGGTGATGAACCACAGAGAAAAAGAAAAAAATATTATCCAAGCATTCAGATCTCTGAATTTCTTTGTACAAGAAGTCTATTGTAAATGTTGTACCAGTTATGGAATTAATAGAAGCTTTGAGCATTTTTACCATCTTTGCATATTGATTTTCTAGCAGTAGTACTTCTGAAGACCATTGGCACATTCAGAAGGATTTATTATCTCAATTTGTAATCGTATCAATTTGATTTCAATTTTGTGATTTAAATCTCTTTGCAACAGTTAAGATAAATGCGTGAGTATGTTGATATTTTTATAAATTGATTGTGTTGTTTAATTACAGAGGATAGATATTTCATTTGAATGTTATCGATTGTTGTTCCATTTCCATTTTTGTAGTTTATTTCTTGGAATTTCCTCTCAGTTTCACACGCACTATCCTTTTATTAAATTTACAGTTGTTGTTCCTTTCGCTTGATTTTGCATTTGTTGTTCCTTCTCAATTTTACAGTACTTAGTTGTTCTTTTCCAACAAGTTAGATAATCATTGACAGATCGGTTTATTGAGTATTTTCATAGATTAAATTCCTATTTCATAGCTAGATGAATTCAGTAAATTAGTTAATGCCTTTAATTCACAACATCTTATTTTCAAAGTTTTAATGAATGTGTGAGGAACTTGAGTATTGATTAACTTAGATATTCTTTGACTACACAATTTTAAACTCTACATCTATCTGCATAGACTTTGTTGATATTCTTGAAACAAGAAAATGAATCCTCGATTGATAACTTAATGTTAAACTAAGGTTGTTTTTAGGACATCTTTGGAGCCCAACATTTTGGCACTGTTGTCAGGGAAAATGTCAAAGATAGCATAGGTTGTGTCATTGGAGGATGAGGTATTGAAAACAAAAGGTAATAACCTACTTAGGAAACAAGTAAAATTCTTGTGCCAACGCCTACCTTTAGCTGATGCATAGAGGTCATATAGGTACTTTTAATTTTTTGTGAGTGTGTATCACTAAGAAGAAAGAACCTGAAAAACCAAAACCCCCACCAAAAAATACAAAATCCAAGGGCTCAGTGCCCCCTGGAAGAAGCACTTTCATAGACAAAATCATCCAAAAAGTTGAATCTCAAGCCTCGATTGGACCTTGGAAAGGTTCTACCCAAATCCCTCAAGAAACAAATTCACCAACTGCAGCTCATACTGAGGTTCATAGCAAAAATCAAGGGATTGAACAAAGTTTTCAAAATACAAACACTCCACCTCTCAGCCCTTTAGATAAGGAAAACTCTTCTAATTTGGAATAAGGAGAAGGGGATACTAGTGGGGTTGCTAAAGAAAACCCATCACCACCACTTGATCATGGATCTCTTGTGATTCTGATAGGAGAAGGTACACCTAAAATCCCAGATAGAGGTAGCACAATTAAATCCCCAAGGGAACCAAGTAATCAATCACCCCAAATAGAACACCCAGACCAAGAAATCCATGAAGGATATTGGAATATCTTCAACTAAATGGCACAACAAAACCCACCATGACCTCGTACTTCCACCTTGGAATATCTTATAGTCAATTCAGTTTCTAATTCCCCAATGAAATCCATTCCATTACAAAATCTTCTAACCTTTCACAGATTAATCTCAGAGGACCCTGATGCATTCTTATTCAAATTTGATGTCTTGTGTAGAGGGTATGACTACACCTCCAAACCCCAGAAACTAATGTTATTTCCTTCCACCTTGAAAGGAGCATATTTGTGTTGGTTTATGGGATTAGGAGGAGGAACTATAAATTCATGGGATGAAATGAAACAAGCCTTCCTAACGAAATATCGAGATTAGTGTAGAACCAAGGATCTAAAAGATGAAATCTTTCAAATGACTACAAAATAAAATAAGACACTAGAAGAATATGTTGAAAAGTTTCAATATAATTTGCAAATATCACCCTACGGTACATTACTAGGTCAGGTAATTAAAGCAACTCTGATAAAAGGTATGAAGGATGAATGGGTAGAAACACTGAATTTAATGGGGAAAGGTCATATTTATCAAGAAACTTATGATAACAAAATCCAATTGTGCATCAGGTGTTCATGTGGAAGTACACGGACAAGATCGGGAATGCGAGCTCCCCTCACCAGAAACAACAACATTACTAGCGGGGGTGTCACATGTGCAAAAGTTGGTAATCTTTTAGAAAATTTAAAAATTGACCTTTTTGAGTACTCTGACCACATAATTGGATGTTTTGCAGGATAAACATAAACAATTAGAAGCGGAACATTCCTTGGCCATATTTTTTCACTGATGCAGAAAGAAACATGGGCCAAGGTAATTTCCTTTGGATGTGGTTCAGGTTTTTGCCATTGCCAAAAACCATGAAACAAAGCAGTGTCCATCGCTCCTAGGACTAAAAAATGTCTTCCAAGAAGATGAAGAGGAAACAAAACCAGTATATATGATGGCTCAGTGTCTCTACTGGAAGGATCATTCTCTAGGCATGCTACAATATCCCTAAATTTTATTTTTTGGGCAGTATGGTCAGCAACATAATTCTGGAAATGCATGGCAGGGCCAACCATTTTCTAAAACCACCTGGCAGTCCCAGCAATATCCTACTGCACCCTGGCCAAATCAATCAGTTGCAAATCCCACCTGGACAAATCAACCAACTGCAAATCCCACCAGGCCTAATTCACAATACCCTACCCCATCATGGCATAATTCAAATAATAACCCCTATCTTTCATAGTGGATTAACACAGCTGCCCAAGGCCCCAATTGAAATCAAAATTGGCAGTGCCCCATGGGGATGAACAATTAACCCATGGGGATAGCTCCTCAAGCTCAACCCACTTTACAAGGTCCACTCCAATTACTCCAGAACCCTCAACCTCAAATGCGCCCTCAATTACCAGCTCGACCCAACCCAAATCCTAATAATAGACCAACCCAACTTGTGCACATTATTGTGAATTTGGATGAGGAAATCAACTTTGTAGGGTGCAACGAACTCCAATTGAGTTCAGGGTGCATAATTTCTCTTAAAGAAAGTAACATTCACCAAGAGTAGGAGAATGAAAATAATATACAACCAACAATAACACCCTCGATTGTGGTCTTAACAGAAGAAGTAGAATAGGGGGGAAACACAGTTGAGAAACAAAATCCTAATGAGGACATAATTCCTTGTCCCCGATTTCCCGAGGGGCTAATGATAGAAAAACTAGTTGTATATCCTAACTTCGATATCGTAGGGGAACTGAAGAATCTATATGTTAATATTCCACTGGTACATGCTCTACAATACATCCCAAATTATGCAAAGACAATTAAGGAATTATGTGGGAAGAATCCTATTAGGAAAGATAAAAATCCATCAACTATTCATGTGGTAGGAACCTTGTCCAACCTTATTATAGGCATGCAGGAATCAACAAAGTATGCAAACCCAGGGAATCCTGTGGTAACAGTTCAGATACAGGGTTGTTTTTTTCCAAATACACTAGTGGATTTGCGAGCATCCATTAATATCCTGACCATCAAGACCTGTAACATCCTGGGTTTCACCTCCTTCAAACCTACTTCAATTATGTTACAATTGGATGATATATCAATAGCTAAACCAGTCGACATATTACAAGATATAGAAATTCTGGTCGACTCTTGGGAATACCCAATTGATTTCCTAGTTATCAACCCAAGAAGTGGAATCGATGAAACCCATTGATACTAGGAAGACCATGGCTCACAACAACATATGAATACATATGATATTGCACGGGAAACATGATAATTGCTAGAGTAAGTGCTACGAAGAAGCTCATCTTATATCCTCCAGCTAAACCAAGTCCGCCTATCATACATCAACAGTTGCCACCACCTCGATATCTAGAAACGAATCTATGATATCCTATCACACTAGAAGAAGCTCTTAGACTCAAGAAACAACTAGAATATGATGTGATCAGTAGCCTCATTAACAACCCAGCCATTATAAGCAACCCAACATGTCAAATGCTAAAAGTTGTTTTAGATAATGAAGCACAGGGAGATCCTTTTGAAGAATTGTTGGAGCAACAAATTCCCACTACTGTTGTCCATAACGACATATCAGTTGAAATTTCACCAGGAAGGTTTCTGAATATTAATGCTAATTTGAATGAGCAACAACAACATAAATTGATTCAGATCCTTTTTAAATATCAACAGGATTTTTCTTGGGTGTACCCTGACATGAAGGACATCGATCCGCAACTCTGTACACATCATATCTATATTGAGAAAGATGCCCGATCCATCCGAAATCCCCAAAAAATATTGAACCCTCATCTCAGGGACAATGTTAAGGAAGAGTTATAGAATCTGTTGGATGTAGATGTTATATATCCTATTTCAGATAGTTGGTGGTTTTCCCCACTAGTAATCGTCCCCAAGAAGAAAGGGAAATGGAGAATATGTGTAGACTATAGACAACTCAATAAGGCTACTAAGAAGGACTACTTTCCCTTACCTTTTATTGATTAGGTCCTTGACACTTTAGTAGGGAAGACATTTTTTTCCTTCTTAGACTAGGATAAAACCACATTTACATGTCCCTAGAGTACCTTTGGATTATGTAATTCTCCAACCACATTTCAGAGAGCCATTATGAGCATATTTTCTGATCTGATTAATGAATGTCTTGAAGTTTATGTGTACGATTTCACCCCTTATGGCACATATTTTGATCAATATATAAGAAATATGGAGAAGGTACTAGAACGATGCATTGATACCAGGCTATGTTTGAGTCATGAGAAATGTCATATGATTTTGACTGAAGGTGTGGTACTAGGACACTATGTTTCTGCATATGGAATTAAGGTAGATCCAACAAAAATAGAGGTAATTATTAATATACCTACACCTCGTACACAAACTGAGGTACATAGTTTCCTTGGATGTACAAGAAATTATCATAGATTCATAGAAATTTTTTCAAGAAGAACTGAACCTTTACATGCTTTAACTAGTAATGTGAAATTTCAGTGGTCTGATAAGTGTGATGTTGCATTTGTAGAACTCAAAAGGTTGGTCTCAACAACACCGGTGCTGAGAGGACCAAACTGGAAATTTCCATTTCATATTTCTACAGATGCATCGAATATCACCATAGTCATTGTCCTTGGATAGGAGGAACACAAGAAACCTTATGCTATTTATTTTATTATCAAAAATCTTGATCTCACTAAATTAAATTATATAGTAACAAAAAAAGAATTTTTAGTCGTTATACATGCTATTAATAAATTATTCCATGATATAACAGGCTATCCAGTTATATTACCCAGGGAAGTAATCACTGACGGAGGGTCACAATTTATAGCCCCTAAAATCACAACTACCCTTCGTAATTATCATATTAAACACAGAGTTACTTCCCCATACCACCCAAAGGAAAGCCAACAAGTAGAGAGTACAAATAAAGTCTTGGAGGCAATTTTGACAAAAATAGTCTCACCAAACCATCAGAATTGGGCAGCCAATCTTACAAATGCCTTATGGGCCTATTGCAGGACATGGCATAACACTACTAACTACTTTTCTTATCATCTAGTCTATCGCAAAGAACCTATCTTTCCAATCGAATTTGAAATCAAGACTCTAAGGATGGCCCAGGAAATTGGACTTGATCTTACAGAGGCACATAAACAATCCTTACAATAGCTCAATGAGTTAGACAAAGCACGACTATTTGCCCTACAATGCACAATTGTTATTCAACAGTTGGCACGATAAACATATCAAGAAGAAATCCTTCCAGAAAGGTGATTGGGCACTTCTCTATGATTCCAGATTTCAGGATTTTCCTAGAAAATTACAAACATGGTAGCTCAGTCCATATGAAATCAATGAAGTTCATGATAATGGCATTGTCACTTTAGTTACCATCAACGGGTCTTCTTCTCCCTTTTTGGCAAGTGGACATCGGCTACAACTCTACCATCAGCTTCTTTATAAAGAATCATTTTTCCAAGAAGTAAGTAAAGATCCTATTGTTCATATTTTAGCTGGCTAGGAAGGTAACCCAACAACTTCAACTTCATAAAATTATGATTTTTACTAGCATTGTACATATTGGATATATATTTCTTTATAGACTTGATTAAGCTTTTAGTTTTTACTTTCTAGGAGAGTCACTAGATGTAATAAAAACCAGAAAAGATGACTCTAATGAATAAAATTAGCATTCTTTTATATTCCTTTCTCCTGTCTCACCTTGAAAAACCCATTTAATATCAACCTTTTTTTTCAGAAGATGAATATGTCATGTTTCGTAGAAAAAGTCAAGCGCCTACAATGAATACATGACAAACCATCCAATACTTCGATTATTGAATAAACCTACCCATAAAAATTGAATGAATTTAATTTGTAGGGACCAAATTAATTTAAGTCTATTAAATCCATAAATTGAAACAATAAAATTCTACTTCTACGTAGAAAACTCAGTAATTTCTTTAATTCAACATATAAGCATGTTAAATTAATTAATGAACAACAATTTCATAACAGAATAAGAATTACTTAACATAATCATATAAATTTACCTCTTCCTGATGTTAATTTCTCCATTGACTCGGTTGTCCAGCATGTTGCTTTGTTTTTGCCTGATGCACTGACCAACTCTACCCAAACCGACTAACCTCCCAGCCAGCTAGGAGTAGCCTATCAGGCTCCCTAGTTCCAAGAAACTGAAAGGAAACCTGGCCCCCGTGCCCAAAACCCCCAACAAACCGGTGCCCCCTTCTTTTGATTCACCAAAAACCCCCAAAGCCAAACTCCTCACACCCTAGATCCCCACAAAAAATCCCCCATCAAAATATATCCTCTTTCCAAAATGCTTTCTCCTCCCCCAAAAGAATTCCTTCCCCCATAAGACTCTCCTCGTCATATTCCCCTTTCACCGACTCTCCCCCTTTCATTAATTTCCTTATCCATTTATTTATTATATTATCCCATTATATTTATTATCTCATCCCCTTATATTTAATATCGTATCCCCTTATTAGTATCTTATCCTTATATTTAATGTCTTATCCCCTCCCGTATACTTAAGTCTTTAACAAATTAAACTTATTAACCCCTTTAATTCTTTACTCAATTAAGTAATGAGTCAATTAATAATTAATTAATCATTGACAGATATGAACAAGTAATTAATAATAATTAATTAGTTAATATTATTTAAGAAATAATTATTGTTTAGCTAACATT
>JZKD02S1624457.1:268842-304257 GCA_000966675.3 Picea glauca
GGCATATTGTTGATATATAGATCTGTGTAAAAATAAAATAAAAATTTGTGGTTTTTGGCTAGAGGGTTAGGTGGAGCTAGAGTTGGAGTTGAAGCTTGTCCCTCGGGCCCATATTTCAAACTAATTCTCTGATACCATGTGTAGGGACCAAATTAATTTAAGTCTATTAAATCCATAAATTGAAATAGTAAACTTCTACTTCTACACAAAAAACTTAGTAATTTCTTTAATTCAGCATATAAGCATGTTAAATTAATTAATGAACAACAATTTCATAATAGAATAAGAATTACTTAACAAAATAATATAAATTTACCTCTTCCTGATGCTAATTTCTATGTTGACCCGGTTGTCCAGCCTGCTGCTTTGTTGTTGCCTCATGCAATGACCAACTCTGCCTAAACCGTCTAACCTCCCAGCCAGCTAGGAGTAGCCTTTTCGGCTCCCTAGCTGCAGGAAACTGAAAGGAATCCTAGCCCTCGTGCCCAAAACCCCCAGCAAACCGGTACCCCCTGCTTCTGATTCACTGAAAACCCCAAAGACAAACTCCTCACACTCGAGATCCCCACAAAAAATCCCCCATCAAAATATATCCTCCTCCCAAAATGATTTCTCCTCCCCCAAAAGAATGCATTCCCGCATAAGACTCTCCCCATCATATTCCCCTTTCACCGACTCTCCCCCTTTCATTAATTTCCTTATTATTTATTTATTATCTTATCCCCTTATATTTATTATTGTATCCCCTTATATTTAATATCTTATCCCCTTATTAATATCTTATCCTTATATTTAATGTCTTATCCCCTCTCGTATATGTAAGTCTTTAACAAATTAAACTTATTAACCCCTTTAATTCTTTACTCAATTAATTAATGACTCAATTAATAATTAATTAATCATTGACAGATATGAACAAGTAATTAATAATAATTAATTAGTTAATATTATTTAAGAAATAATTATTGTTTAGATAACATTTTAGGATAGTTAGATTATCAAATTAATTATAATTAATAATCCTATACATCTATTTAAGCAGGGTCGTTACATAGTTGATGACTAATCAATCCTAGATTCGCTAAAATAAAAATGTCTGCGGTAGGTTTCCAATCACTTAGTTAGATGCTTGAAATTTGAACATCGTCGTTGTTTTTCATTTGAAATGAAACAACTATCATTCCCTTTGTACAATTGTTGTTCCCTTCGTGTGATTGTTGTTCCCTTTGTGTGTGGTTTCCGTTCATTTGAACAAAACAACTGATGTTCCCTTTGTCCTGATTGTTGTTCCTTTTTTTGGATAGCGTTCTTCATTCGAAAGGAACAACTATTGTTCCATCTATGGTTTTCTCCTTATTGTTGCTAATTTTTCTCAAAAATCACGATTCTTTTCTCATAAACAAGCATGCCATTATTATGTTAGCCACTCCTTTGGGTATGACCTCCACTAATTAATTTTTACCAACATCATTTCTAATTATCATAGTAACGATTCGTCATTTTTGTGGACTATCTAGCATACCTTATGGAATTTTTTTTGGATTAATTTCTCTGAATTATCTTAAATATTGTTCATAATCCATTAACCACCATAATTCATTCCTTTCCCCTATATATACATATAATTGAATGATAATTTTCCTTTATATCATAATAAGGAGTCTAAAACACATTGTACTTGGCATTCTTACACTTCTTACGCCATCATGAGCCAACCTACCACGATCATTAAATAATAACATAAGCGACATTCCCACTATGGCTACCACACCAGGGCAATGGAGTTTGGAATTTTTTCTTTAGGGGACAAGAGGTCTCATCACGAGTTGACTTGTTCATTTAGGTTACAATCTAGTGAGTGGCATTATCATTATCTAGCTACCAAACCATAATAGTGGTATTTTTGGGAAAAGATTATTCAAACTATTTATTAAGGATACAGGCTCATCTATGGGTTAAAAGGAAACTGTGTTGAGGCTATGGATGCCTGCTGGAAGCAGTGGATCTACCTGTGGTGTCGAAGTTTACCTTAAATATGCCAAGTTTTTTGTGTGTTCCTAGATTTCCTTTCGGAACAAAGACGCTATCATTCCAGTTATATCCAATAACAAGGGAAAGTAACAATGTTATGACATGTGGAATATTTCTAAAAACGTGGAAAAATTTAGATTATTCAGAATATTTTTTCCTTAAATGTTTTTGAACATAGGTATGTAAATTTGAATTTCCCACAAAAGAATGACTATTGTTCATGATTACCGTTAAAGTGCTTTTGAAGGTTATTTATGAATGTTCTCCTAGCGGCGATGGCGGTGTAGTAATTAGTCCTCAATTGAACTACATGTCATCATTACAGTCGCACATATCGATGGTTGAGGTTGACCTTTCCATTTATGAGGGGGTAGATATTCTGTGCATTTACTAATAGATCATAATGATTGCAAAAAATGGAAAAACTTACATTTTTATATACATTTGTTCTATGATATTCATTGTTTTTGGTGATATTGTCTCAAAAGCTAGTCGAACTAAGCTACATCCAGAAACAATAGTTTTCCTCATCTATTCACAGAATATATTGGTGGTCGAAGTGTATGCCGAGAGCCTACGCTGCTGCAGGTAACCAACCAGGCAAAGAAAATTTTACATCATCTCGGGTGGACATAATATTTGAACAAATTGCAAGGATATGAGATGAATATCATGCTAGAATTTTTCTAGAACCTGTAGAGAGGAGTATCTGTGATCTGAGACATACAAATTCTGGTCACTGAGGAAATTATAGAGGAGGTTAAAATCCTCCCCAACAAAGGCATATAGTGGATGGGGAAGTATACAATGTTCAAGGAGGCTATGGAATATTTTGTAGAACCTAGAGAAGAACTCAATAAAAAGGGGAAGGGATTCAACCACACTGCTCTCAGTGAGCCATGGAGGAAGCTAGTAGGAGTAATACAAAGGTATATCACATGTGATGGTAGGTACGATGTGGTGAGGCTGTGCCACCTCAAATTTTTAGCATTACTAAAAAAAAGGTTAGTGATATATTTTCCATTTTTTCTAAATTCCATGTTACATGAAGTTGTTGCAAGAAATCATAAGGCTAAATATCCTGTCACTATAATTAGTCAGCATGGAATAGTAAAGATAATAGTAAATAGGTCCCTGAGCCAAACTCAAATAAATTCGGGAGATTTAATCAAGACCAATAGGCCCCTTCAAATCGAACAACCCGAAATCCACCAAGAAATTCTCTCATAGGGAATTCAAACAACTCAAGAAGAATGAGGCAGTGCCCAAATTGAAACTCCACTACCCCATCCTGAAATTGAAGAAGACCCCATCCAACTGACAGAAACCCAGACCAAACAGGAAGAAACATCAAATAAGAAGAGACAAAAAACAATTGGTGTTCCTGAAACCTCTACTATGAAAAGAAGAAGGGGTAAAAAGAAAATTCATCCTGAAAATAGGCAGGGAGCTATGCAACCCTCACATGACAACACTAAAGAAAATTCACAGAAAGAACAACCATCACTTAGAAACATTACAGAATAATTATTCAAAAGTTATGAGGTAGAGATGGCACAAGTACTGGGGAATTTAGGGACATCTGTTACCGATGACACAGGTAGGTCTGAAGAACACCAAGCACAAACTTTTTCTTCCCCTGCCTTGGATATCCCTAACATGGAGATGCCATCCCCCGAATATACAGAAAATCTAGAACCTCACATTGAGGTAAAAAATCCTTTGGAACAAATAGATCACACAAAAGAAACAAGGGAAAAATCACTAGCTGATCAAGGAGGGGAAGACCTTGACATTCCCCATAAACAGAAAATAGCAGGCAAAGGCCACAATAAAATTAGAAAATTGAAATAGGAAAACAAGATAATGAGAAAAAGGGTTTAAAAAATCAAAGTACTGAAACAAAAAGTTGGTAGACTCAAAGAAACAATTATAGAATGAATGAAACAATTGGATCAAGCTAACAAGGCCTATGAGAGGAAGAAATCCAAAGGCCTAGAACACATGGAAGAAACCCACTTCCCAGGAGGAAAAACCATTTCTTTTGGAAGACAAAATGAATTGTCTACTCCATTGGAAACAACAGATATGGAAACTCAAACAGAGATTCCAGCAGGAGAAGAAACAATTGTCCAAACTGATGGAGTGCTTCCTAAATATTTTCCTTCTCCTTTGGATACAACTGATACAGAGACCCGGATAGATTCCCCAGCAAAAAAAGCGGCATTTGTTCATACTGAGGAAGCATCTCAGTCTCCTGAACAGGGTTCCATCATTAACAGGTTGGAGGCAGAGCTGGTGCAAACCCAACAGACCCTAACTCAATGTAGGAGTGAAATGGTAACAATGCTAAAGAATCAGAAAGTTTGTCAAGCAACTTAAAGCCATGTCAGAAACAGAGAATGAGACTTTTGTTAATCTTAGTAGAGCTCAAATAAAGGTGAATAAATTACAGGTTCAGTTAGATAAAGATTTGGAGAAAATCAAAGAGATTTTCTTGATTTACTCTGATATAGTAGATTGCATAGCTCCTTCTACTAATTACACCTTTTCTTTATTGGAACATTATTTGTTGCTAAGGATAAAAGTTATTAGAGAAGGAAAACCTTTTGAGTTCACCATTGTTTTTGAGTTTGTTTCATGTTTTAGAGAACAAGAGGAAGGAGTAAAATACTTTCTGTGTGATCTATACCTTCACAACTTCATCCTTGGAGAAAACATAAAAGAGAACCCTAATCCTTTCATTGGAGACATACAGTTTCAAGAATTCTTTTCTTTTACCAAGAACCAAACCAGGTGGGCTAAAGTACAAAAGATGTTTATGAAAAGGGAGACTGGGCTAGACCTATGGATTAGAGGGGAACCTCCTAAATCCTTTACAACCATTATGCAACACATAACATTTATGAAGAGGGAGGGGGTTTCTATCCACCTACAGGTTGTTCGTTCAGGTCTACCATATTTTACGGGGCTAAAATAATAAGCTATTTATTCTTCCAAACTAATATGGGATGCCTCCCCAAATTCAGTCAAGAATAGGGAACCCTTCGGTTTCAAAAACTTTCATTCAACTACCTTCATGTTAGAAAGGTATGTCGGAATGATTTTGGATGAAGGGCCTGCCTAGATTGGGTGGAGATATAGTCCTCCTATTATTTGGTACCCTCCATAAGGTTACTAGAGTAATTATGAAATTCATAAGAAGGAGGAAGAAGTTTATTTTGAATACCTCAAAAGTAAGAATGGGTTCAGGAGACCTGGAGAAAAGACCTCTTCACCCTACAACATCATTGATTTACATGTAAATTCTTTGCTTGCATGAGGACATGCAAGAGGGTAAGTTGGGGGGTATGTTGAGTTGAGAAAAAGGTACAAATATCCTCCTTATCACCATGGTTTATGATATAATCTTGATTGAATTTTCTATTAATTAGAAATAATTAGAAAAGAAAATGATTAAAAAGGCTTCTAGAAATGTTATTGATTGATATTAGATCATTTATGAATTTCGGTTTGAATTGTTTGATTTTATTACAGGAATGGACAATTATTGTTAAACTCAAGATAGCTAAGAAGATTATGAGGATGCGTAGACTATTGAAAGTTGAATAAATTAGGTGCAAAGTAGTTTTGAGGAAGATTGATTCTCTATTTTGTAATCTTTATAAATAGTAAAAGAAATCCTGAGGATCTCACGATCCTCAAGATAGCTTAATTTTCACATATCATTGTAATATATAGAGGGTGTTGAACCATAGAGAGAGAAAAACAAATTTATCCAAGCATTCAGATCACTGAACTTCTCTGTACAAGCATTCTATTGTAAATGTTGTACCCGTTATGGAATTAATAGAAGATTTGAACATTTTTACCATCTTTGCATACTGAGTTTCTAGAAGAAGTACGTCTAAAGACTGTGGGCCCAATCGGAAGGAGTTACTGTCTCAATCTGTAATTGTATCAATTTGATTTTAGTTCTATGATTTAAATGTCTTTGCAATAGTTAAGATAAATGCATGAGTGTGTTGTTTTTTTTATAAATTGATTATATTGTTTAATTACAGAGGATAGATGTTTCATTTGAATGTTATCGATTGTTGTTCCAGTTCCAATTGCTTTAGTTTATTGATTGGAAGTTCCTCTCATTTTCACACGCGCTATCCTTTTATTAAATTTACAATTGTTGTTCGTTTCGCTTAATTTTGCATTTGATGTTCCTTCTCAATTTTGCAGTACTTAGTTTTTCTTTTCCAACAAGTTAGACAATCATTGATAGATAGGTTTATTGTGTATTTTCATATATTAAATTCATGTTTCTTAACTAGATGAATTCAGTAAATTAGTTAACGCCTTTAATTCACAGCATGTTAGTGATTAGATTATAATTTTGTTGAGTAAGATCTTAGTTTCATAGTTTTAATGAATGTGTGAGGAACTTGAGTATTGATAAACTCAGATTTTCTTTGACTACACGATTTTAACCTCTACAAGAATCTTCATAGATTTTTTTGATATTATTGAAAGACGAAGATGAATTCGCACTTGATAAATTAATGTTAAACTAAGGTTGGTTTTAGGACATCTTTGGAGCCCAACACACTTCATCTTGGTAACATGTCAAGAATTCTTCTATATCATTTACCCCATGGAAACTAGGTGGTTCCCTTATCTCCATACCTACTCATCTTAGAGTGCGTTCTATTCTTACGCATCTTCTTGTCGAAACTTTGTGTAGCCTCTGTTTCCATTTCTCTAAACCCGTATCTAAGTCTGATGCACATGAAGTAATGCTCCTCCAACTGAGTATCCCATATGCAGTTGTGTTTATGTAATCCTCATCTCACGCAGTTTTTTGTTACAACTGGATAATGTCTTCTAAGTCCATAAAATTAGGCTCTATGAACCTTTCCCCTTACGATGGGTCTAATGGCACAATGACCCTATATTCTCCTGACTCAAAGGTCATTTTTTATGTATTTAAGTTGATTATGGCCTGGTTATCAAAATCCTAATCAAAGTCGAGCAATGTTGGGTAAGGTGTTGTGACATCCACTGTCTCTATTACTTCGAAGTCATCTTTAGTGCGCACTCCATCCAGGTCTATTGTTACTCCTTTCAGTCTCCCAATTGGTAGAACTCTGTGTTGATTTGCCAATTTCAGCTGAATGAGTGAATATCCTAATATGGGCTCTCCCATACATTGTCATGTCTTCTTGGGTAATACATTGACTTCGGATCCTAGATAAAGTATAATATCTCCCATGTTGAAATATCCAATGTTGGCGTTCATCTTGAACTCCCCACTTGTTCTTCTCTTTGTATGTAGGTGATTTACTGTTTTTTGTTCTAGATTTCCCTTTGTCTCGATGCTACATTTTTGTAACATATTTTGTAGTACTTTGATAGAGGATGGATCATTGAGTAATTTTATACATGATTGAAAAAATTATTTGATTGTACTTACTTGTCCCAGGGGTTGCACTTCTTTGGTATGATCCAACGATGGAGGCATCTCGTACTCTGGTACTTCCTTACTATGTTGCATGGTTGAGGTCGATGCAAAGTCAGGGTTAAAAAATTCTTGTTTGTCTTTCTTAAATGTTTCCTTCTCATTCTGCGCATCAAACGACTTCCTTGGTTCGACATTCTTCTTCACCCATTAGTTTTGTACTAGCTCTTGTCGTCCTTCGTCATTTCCTATTTTATCTCCTCCACGTGTAACTATGTTAATATTTATTCCTTCATCCCTCACTTCTACTGAAATCCAATGAACATTCTTATTGTTGTGCTTCCTCTTTTCCTATATCTTCCCTAATAACGTATGGAATTCTTCCGTGTCATGATCCGATGCATGACAATACATACAAGTCGTTGGTGGAAGTGGAAATTCTCTTGCATAATTTTCTGGTTGTTGACAATTGTGACATACCACTGGTCCTCTAACTCTTCCAAAGCCTCCTCTTTCTCATCCTCCTCCTTTGTAGCCAGCTCGGTCCCCTCGCGGTGTGTTATATTGAGGCTCCTAGTTATACTATGTAGTATTGTAATGGTGCTACGATGTGTTATATGGTTGTTGCGCAGTATTATATTGTTGTTTTTCAGTGTTGTATGGGGTTGGTACATTGTTAAACTGATGTGCGGATTGTCCTTCCATCATTTCTTCTTGCACCCTATATGCATTTGATTTCCTCTCTCTCATCAAATCCATGGTTCTATAGTCTTTGTCATCATGGCCCACTGACATGGAAAAGTTGCAATATGAACTCTTCGGGACTGTCTGGTACTTCTCCATCATTGGGAAATTATATGGATCGTGGCCCTATTTCTTATGGATTTTGCACCATATTCCTCCTATTGGTAATGTCTTTGGAATTATTGTTTCCATGTACTGCGTGAATGTTGGACATTTGTTCTTATGGTGTCCTTCTGTACTGCATGTGGTTCACCAAACAAATTCTCGTTTTTCCTTACTTTTGTTCCTGTTTAGATGGAACGTTAATTTCTTTAGATCCTCCTTTAGCTTCTCAATGGATGGATATTTCTTTTGGTATTGGTTTTCTTCTAGTTGCAGGTCTACCTGCAGAGTCTCTACATTCACCTGAAACTTTTGTTGTCGCAGTGGATATTTTAAGTGTAGTAATAGTGAATTGATGAACAAGTACCTGTGTTGCATATCAATCATGAGATATTTAAGTTTTCCTTTTAGCCACTCGAATCGTTGGTCAATATCCCACACTGATTCTCATGGTTTCTGTCTAATTTCTATCATCTTGTTCATGTACTAGTCTTCTGATCTTGGCTTCTTAAACTCATTTATCAACAATTTCTTGATATCCGTGATCATTCTGGTTGTCCCTAGTGGATCGTTTGTATCTAGACTCATATACCAATCCAATGCGTGATCCCTTAGTCTGATAGCTAGCTGAGTGAGTTTAGTGTCCTAGTATGTGATATTTTGCTTCCCAGATGTTTTCACAGATAAAAAGGTGCTTCTATGGGTCCTTCGATTCTTCTCCTTTAAATTATTGTAACCTAATGGTGGGATCATGTCCTGACATTCTAAGTGCATAGCTACTACCTCTGTGTGGTGTAGATACTTGACTAATGTTTCCTGAAATGGCTCCCCCATTTTTTTTTTCTTGTGTAGATGTACTTCTTGTTGTCTTCCTTCTCTCGAAATTCAGTTGTTGAAACAGTGGTGTGACTTTTGGTGTGTTAGTCACACATGGGTTTATGGGTTCCACGTTGACATTAATGTGGATAGTATTTTTTCCTTCTATTTCCACTCTTAGATCTTTTGTCTTTCTCTCATATGTTGCATGCAAGATTTCCTCAATATGCTCCACAGCTCAAAGATTCTCTACCTCATCTTCATCTCTTTCCAAGCCTTCCCTTGCAGCTACGACTCTCTTCTTAGTATTCACCTTGTATTGGTAGGGTAATCCAATTCGCATCTTTCTAGCTGTCGCCATGATCTTCCTTATTTGGTCGTCATCCATCATGATTGGTTCCAAGGATCCTTCCTTTTTTCCTTTATTTATTGCTCCTTACATTTCTCCTTTTTTCTGTCAGTTCTTCCTCCCTTCCCCCATGCACGCAAGAAATTTTAGTTTTCTGACTCCATTGCCATGATACCTTTGTTATAAAGAAATATCTTAAAATAAGTATACAACGATATAATATAACTTCCTCTAGGACTGCGTAGAAACTCTTTCTCTGTTGTGTTGTACGACTAGATGGTGTCTACTGCAAATCCTGTTATAAATTTTGCTACAATACTATTGAGCCAAAAATCTACTACGCGGGTGAATTTGTTATTCACCTATTGTAATTGTGCAATCTAAACTGAGGTCCACTCTAACTATCAGATCAGATTTGTTGCATGGTTGTCTTTCAACCTCAATATACATTACTGCAATAAGTGTGGAAAATCACAGAAAAAGACTTAATGTAGATCAGTAAACACATACTTCTCAAGATATTTGTGTAGTGTTAATATAGGGTTTTTGTTATCTTTCTGTGCAAACTCTAGCTCCTTTGTCTTTAGCTAGCTTTTGATCTATCACTTTGTGGGATTCCATGATATCAACATCCCCTTCTAGCGGTACATTCTCTCACCTTCTTGTCATCTGATTCAATATTATTTTGACACGCCTTTTGCATATCTTACAATGTTTGAAAAGATCTTCAATAGATCCTATCCACTCAATCTTATGTTTTTCCAACTGGAAACATAACCATTTGTTGGTTTTTTATCTGAGTTATACCTTTACCATGGTTGACACAGGTTTAAGTCTACTAGGAGTCCAACAAATCCTATAAAAATATCGTCCCCCCTGGTAAACCAAAAGGAAGCACAACACACAAAGTGCCTTGTGTAGTCTCACCTGAGATAGTCTTAATGGGTGACTGCAATACTGAAGTTCTTGTAGTCCAACACTGAATGGGGATCTGTGACTTGCACATTTTGAATCCCTTCTAAATATTAACATGATATACTATCATTTCTTATTCATGCATATAATCTAATTAGATTCATTAATTCATTCATACATCATTTGAACATATCCTCATAGATAGTAAAAGAGATACAAACATTCAATCACATAACACAGATTTTACTATGGTTCACCACCACCTAGGCTATGTCCACAAAGATTTGGCTCTCTATCTCTTTTATTATAGTAGTTCCAAAACTAGAGCATCGCGAACTTTAAAAATCATTCTCGGTTGGTTCGAGATCTATTATGAGGCATACTAGATCACACGAGGCTCCTCAACCTGTTATCTAACCCTTAAGATCTACCCTTCTAACCCTTTACAACTCAACAACTTACAAAATTGGATCGGATTACAGTAGTGTTATAGGCTAGCTACTTCCTCCCATGAGAGGAACACCCCATAAATTAGAACCCTTGAACTCTCCCAAACTCCCCTTAAAGTTTTCTTCTAGACCTCCTAGGTATCCATATATATGCATTTTTGACTCATCATCAATTACAATGTATTACAAAAACCCTAAACCTAGTGTCATTAGGTATTCCATGCATGTGTGTGTGCTTCTTTTCCTTCCAGTTGTCGCTTTCCTTTTGCATGCCTTCTTCCCAAGATAGTCTTTCTTTATGATTCGAACTGTTTCCTACAACTGGGAACCCCTCACAGCAAAATCTAGGAAAGTGCAACCCCAACCCGCAGAACAAAGGACATAACAAATATGGACAATATCAAGACAACCAATCCATGCCGCAAGAAAAGAAGGACACTGAAAAGACAAAGAAAGATACTGGGAAGTGGTGTGCCTTCCATAAGATCCCTTAGCATAACATTGTTGATTTTCACCCAAAGAAGTTGTTGGTGGCTGAAGTGAAAGACTATGAATCAGATGTGGTTTCTGACTCTGATTCAGAACCAAAATGGGGAAGATGAATCATTGACATGGAACCCAGTGCCACGGTTGCTACCACTGAGCTCCAACCTAGTGAATCAGATGAGCTAGAGAATGAGAGGGCCTATTCCATTCAAAGATGTGGGTGAAAGGCACCCCACTGCACTTCATCATTGATAGCGGTAACCAGAAGAACCTCATCTGAGAAGAGATCATCAAGCAGTTGGCCCTCCCAACAATGCTACACCCACAACCCCACACCATTGAATGGCTCTACCAAGGAAGTGATCTCTGCATCATCCAACAATGCCAATTGTCATATGGCCTCAAGCCCTTCAAAGACAAGGTATTGTGTGATTTTGCTACTCTCGAAGTTTGTAATGTTCTTTTGGGACAACCTTATTTATGGAAACATCATGTTGTATATGAGTTTATGCCTTGTAGTGTTATTATTACTTTGAAGAGGAAATTATACAGGATACCTGAGGCAACCCCTCCTAGTGTTATTTCCTTGATCTATACCAAGAAATGAAGGAAGGTCATCTCTCATACGGGGACGTTTGTCTTCTTCGTGATTTGCTCTCAGAATGAGTGGAATATCACAGCCACATCTAGGGTCTCTACAAACGACCTCTCCACACAACAAAATCAAGTAGATAATTTTATGGAAGAATACTCGAATATATTCTCCTCACCTACTAAGGTGCCTCTGCACTATCAGGTCAAGCATATCGTCGATCTAACCCTCAACACATCGCTTCCAAATGGGCCAATCTACTACCACTCTCTGTTAGAGAATGAGGAGGTCAAGCGGAAGATCCAAGAACTGCTCCACAAGGGGCACATATGTCCCATATCATCACCTTGCGAGATCCAAATCGTGTTGGTACATAAGAAATATGGAACCTAGGGACTCTACATTGATTACTAGGATCTGAATAAATTTAGATTTAGAAACTGGTACCCAATTCCCTAAATCGATGTCCTCCTTGATCAACTTATGGGGGCCAAATAATTCAGTAAGATTGATCTGAAGTTTGGCTACCACCAAGTCTCGATAGAACAAACAAATGTATGGAAGAACTCCTTCAAGTCAAAGGAAGGTATTTTTGAATGGTTGTTCATGCCCTTTGGTTTGACAGATTCTCTAGCCACTTTCATGAGGATGATGGAAGATATCCTATGACCATTCACCAATACTTTTGTAGTGGTGTATCTAGATGACATTCTCATTTACATCAAGACTTGGGAAGAACAATTGTGGCATATTTAGTGAGTTATGCACACCCTGTGGAAGCACAATCTATACACCAACTTTGAAAAATCCTCCTTTGGCATGGATAAGGTCCATTGCCCAAGATACATTGTTGATTAGCATGGCATACATGTGGATCTAACCAATATCTAATTCATATCTGACTAGCCATCCCAACCACACTCATTAAGCTTAATAGCTTCTTGGGCCTTGCCAATTTCAGCCACAGGTTCGTGTTGGGATTCTCCCATATTGCATGGGCCCTCAGCCAAATAACCAGGGGTGGTGGTAGGGATAAATTTTTGTGGGGTCAGTCCCAACAAAAAGCGTTCAATGATTTGAAGTAGCTCTTGTGCTCGGCCCCAGTACTTTGACCACCAGACCCGCAACAACCCTTTGAGATCAAGACAGATGCCTCAGACTATGCAGTGGGAATCGTTCTCGCTTAGCATGACCACACTGTGGCCTATAATAGTGAGACATTATCAGATGTTGTCTGTAAGTACCCTACTTATGATAAATAAATGTAATCCATTGTGAAAGCCTACATCTAGTGGAGACATTACATTCTTGGGAAGGAGACAATCATCCATGTTGATCATAAGCCACTATAGTTCATGTAGACACAAGGAAAATTATAGAATGACTTCCATTAGAAGTGGTCCACATACTTGTAGAAATTCCACCTCAACATCAACTATAAAACATGAAGCACCAACTGTGTCATTGATTGCCTGAGCAGACTTCTAGTCACAACACTCACCATGGTGCTAGACTCTTGCAACCATGAGAATTCTGGATGGACCCAACTCTATGAGACAAACCCGAACTTCGCCACCACCTACCAAATGTTGGTCATAAATAAAGTTGTCGATAATTTCTATCTTCGGGATGGGATGTTGTGTCGTTTGGGCCATCTCTTCCTTCCATCAAGTGACAAAGTGAATATGATCTAGGAATCCCACTATAGGAGGGTGGCATGACATTTTGGCATCGAAAATACAGTGGAAATGTTGCAGCAACATTTCAATTGGATGAAACTTTCAGAGGAGATCAACAAGTATATCAGGGCATGCACTGCTTGTGCTCTTGCCAAACTAACCACTTAGAAATAGGGACTATACATAGCTCTACCTACTCTCGAGAGGTGATGGGAATCCATATCAATGGAGTACATGTTGGGAATCCTCTCCACCAAGCGGGGAAATGATTGTGTGTTTGTGGTTGTTGATTTCTTTTCTAAGATGGCAATTCTACCTACCTGCAAGAAGAGCATCACAACAAAGGCAACTGCCAATCTCTTCCTTGAACGATTCTAGGTATATTTTGGAATCATACAAAACATTGTCTTAGATTAGGACAATCAATTTCTCATTACATTCTGGTTGAGCCTCTAATCGCTATTGGACACGAAGCTCACCAAATCCATGCCCTTCCACCCCCAGATAGATGGCCAAACCGAGGTCGTAAATTGAATGATCATGCATATCCTACACAAGTATAGTTCCAAGAAGCCTCACACATGGGCATGGATGATTTTAGGGGCTAAATTTCGCTCATGGGCTAATTTTCCATGGTTTTTCCAAAAATGAGATTCGCTATTTTAAAAATGATTTGCCCAAATTCTATAGGATAAAATTATTTTACGTTAAAATTCACCAAAAGTTTATAAAAACTATATAAAATCCTTATAAATTTGAATATTTTTACAAAAATATCGCCAGACATTTATAGTTGGCATATGAAGGATTAGTAAGATTCACCAAGGTTTCTACATTTTAAAATAAATTTCCATCCTTAAAATCGTCCCTGCACATGGGATGATATTATTCTCTATTTCCATCATAGCTACAACCAAGCCCTGCATAGTTCAACTGGTCATAGCCCCTTTCAGGTGGGGTTGGCATTCCAACCACTAGGTCCCATAGATGTTGCATTACCCCTTGTGGTAACCTCGGGCGACTCATCTCCTACTCAAACTGAAGCTGACAAATCCACCCAGTTCATTGAGCGGATCCATCACATTTGCCAACAGGTTCAAGACATCCTATAGAATTCCAATGACAAGTACAATCAATGCCATGATCAACATCGGGTGCCACATAAATTTCAGGTGGGCGGAAAAGTTTGGTTGCACTTGCAGAAATAACACCTTAAATGACCCCATCAAAAGCTTCACCCACTCCATTATGGGCTTTACACCATCACCAAGGTTGTGGTTGATAATTCTTTGGAACTTAACATTCCTCCTTTCCTTGGCCTACACCCAGTGTTCAACATGGATGTCCTTCAACCTTATTTCCCACCATTATTGGACACCTTGAAGGTAGAAGAACAAATGAAACCAACAGATATCGACCCTGAATGCATACAACAAGAATCTAGTGATCATATTGTGGATAAACAGGTCAAGGGAACTCACCAACAAAGGATCCAACTTTATCGAGTTGTTAAAGCTGGGCAGCTCCTGCACCAAGGCAAGTGGCTCACTTGGGGCCATATTCAACAAAAATTTCCTAATTTTATGGGGGAAATCAAGAAATGAATACCATTTCTTCCTAAGGAGGTATGATTTATCTAGGTGGATATCGATGGCCACCCACCTATTCCACTGGCTCGAAAAATATTTTCCCACCATGGCAGTTTTTCAGGTTCCAAACTTTCAGGGTCATTTTGATGCCCTAAACGATGTTTTTTTGGATATTTTGGGCCTAGGTAATATCCAAAGGCACTAAACCTAGGCCAGTTGAAAATCTTTCTTCTCGGTTAGACCTTTCCAATAGGCTATCATGCACCTAAAATGAAGATTTTATGCAAAAGTCATGACCCTGGGAAGTTGATGTACCAACTTACCCCAACGGGGCCCACATGACTTTTGGCACTTCATCTCCTAGGGTTAGGTTTTTGGATGTCTAGGGTTTTTTCATTCTTCCTTATTATAAAAAGGCCTTAAGATACTCATTGTAGTCATCTTCTTGTGAATGAGCACAATTGTCACATCTCTTCTCAGAGATAAGCCACCACCATTCCAACAATCTTATTTTTCATTGCATTTTACAGTTTCAACTTATTTCCTTATTGAATAGAAAACTTGTTTTACTGTATCTTTGTTATTTTGTGTTAAGCATATTTTAACAATATGTATTCATTTCATTCTTCTCATAAAATTCGGATCACTCATCAACTGGAATAGATGATTTTTTTCTAATATCTTCCACCACCCCTGAGCTTCATATATGACGGTTGGGTTGGGAGAGACTCTTATAAACTAAAAAGGTCTATTGAAATGTAATTATATAAGAAATACAAAGACATTAGAAGAGTTCAATATATTTCCATTATTTACAAGAGTTCTAAACGGCACCATTGAAATCTAATTATATAATAAATGCAAAGACATTATGTGTGTTTGATATATTCCACGTTAATAGTTTTTTTGGATATCATAATGTGATGATATTGTTGTGTTAAACATTAATTGAATGATTGTTTTCCAAAATTATGAATGACATTCATGAACTTGTAGCCATATGGATCTAATAATAATGTAATTGTGTCAAATGAGTATATATTTCATGTATTATTGTTTCCATGAAATTGAATGAGACATAAATGGACATATCACCAAGGGATTTTATGTAGATAGGAGCACAGAAAATGAAGAACAATTGATGGGAGAAATTGTAACAAGAAAGAGTATTGAATCCTAGAACATGTTAGGTATGACATAAATGAACCATAAGAGAAAAATTATTAAGTTTTCCCTATTATCTCCCCCACCCCAAATTTTCCCTAATATATCCTCCTCAGCCACACTTACACCCCTATATATGAAGGTGGAGTTAAAGTAGATTTATTTTCCATGTATATATTTTATTTAAAACAACATTAAAATATATTACCTAAAATTTAATAT
Organism: Picea glauca; assembly: GCA_000966675.3. Lineage (NCBI taxonomy): Eukaryota > Viridiplantae > Streptophyta > Pinopsida > Pinales > Pinaceae > Picea > Picea glauca. The sequence continues at coordinate 285,430 of JZKD02S1624457.1, forward strand.
CAAAATATTTTAATATCATAATATTTGTTTATATTAACACTTTATCCATTTTTTAAAATGCCATCTCTATGATGAAAACTAAGTTTTGTATCCCATATTCTTATCATTAAAATCATTTTATCACCAATAATGACTATGAGATTCCACTACTGCTTGGTACTCATGACGTATCATTCCCATGATCTCTTCTAGTAACGTTTGTATAGTATATATTCTAATAAAGTTGGTACATTATAAACAAGTGTTGCATGGCAGTGTAGTCCCTTCCAGGTTAGAATGGAAATAAATGCACTGCTACGATGAGACCGAGTGCAGACACATGGGAAGCAAGTTGAAGTATGTGTGGTATCCATGCAAAGGATGACTTTGTAGCAGCGTTCCACTAGCTAGTCACCAAATATTTGGCTTGTAGATGACCCCTCACATTAATATGCTAAAAAAGAAGTTTAAACTAGGGTGTACATAGTTTAAACATGGTGTACTTAGAAACATTTTGTCATAAACATTTAAATACAATAGAATATTAAACAAAGGTTGGATATGTTCCATATTTCTGAAGCAACAAAGGTTGTTGTTTTCTTTGAAATCTATAAAAAATCTGGAATATGTTCCATATTTCTGAAGCATACACATTAAAAATTCAAATAAAATAGAATAGGCATAAAAGTAAAATACATTAAATTAAAATTAAATGAGATGGTTTCAAGATCTTTCAAAGTATTTGAAGATGAATAGGCATGAAAATGTTGCAGATAACAACACTAAAAATAACTTTGAAGTATGTGTGTATCATATACAATTTTTTTGATAGTACAGAAAAGATTTAAGATTTAAAAAAGTGCTATGATGTTGGTCTTTGAATGTCTTGCAACAAAGGTTCCCAGACACAAAAAATTAAGCATTCCCAAATCAGTTTTCTTTGAAATTTATCAAAAAAACATTCTCATATTTTTGTTTTTGTTCCAAACATTCAAACACAATAGAATATTAATAATGTCTTACAACAAAGGTTCCATTTTCTTTGAAATTTATCAAAGTTCCATATTTATAAAGCATACACATTTAACATTCAAATACAATAGAATACTAATAATGTCTTGCAACAAAGGTTCCTGGACACAAAAAATTTAGCATTCCTGAATTAGTTTTCTTTGAAATTTATCAAAAAATAATAAGATTTGTTACATATTTATGGAATCTGCTCCATATTTATGGAAATTTAAATGCGTTTGTCATATAGATTGGGATTGGAGCTCCCGCAGACCATAGAAATAAATAAGTGCAAGAATTAGGAATGTAGAAAGAAGAAGTGCACGACAGTAGAGATGAAGACATGAAAAGAAGAAATTGGAAGTTATGAGTGTTTGGTTAGAGTTTTCTATTTAAAGAGGTATAATAAATGGATTGATAAAGAAAACAAGATGACATCAGTGTAGACTTACTATGAAGTCGATGCCTTTTTGTCATTGTCATCGATGGTCACTGGAATCATGTCAATCAGTTGTTTCCCTTCCTCGATGAGGTTGTCCATTCTCCGTTGGAACCATTCTTCAATGTAGCTTCTCATGGGGGCCACATTGATTTCATCCTAGATTTCTGTGTCAAAAAGGTCATTTTCTAATTTCCTTAGATCCATTAAAATACTATGCAGACTCTTTTCAATTTCTTCATTGTGTTCCAAATAGTCTAGTACCCATCTCTCGAGCTCATCTACATGATATTCAAGGATGCCATAAAACTTTTCGAAAGACAACCCCTTTAAAATATCAATTTGTTCATCGAAGGATTCTTTGGTCATTGACAAGGATTTGAGAATTAAGTTTGGGTCTTGAACCTCGTTGGTACTTCGGGCTAGGTCTATTTGGATCAGGCTTGTGAATAATTCTTCCTTTTCTAATATGGTTTGTTTACATTATTCGACAATGAGCTCCAGGTTCTTAACTTTCTTTTTCCAACATGATTTTAATTTTTTGATTTGCTTTGGGGAGGGGATATTCTCTTCTCTTCTTTTAAGATCCGAGGTGTTGATTGCATGGTTTGAAAAAGGGGTCAAAACCTATTCACATAAACATTGATCATTTTTAAAATTTGCCTGCTAATTTTCATGAAAATCATTTTCCCTCTTTCAGAAGGAAGCTATATTTTGTGATGTTTACCAAGATTTAGTAACTAGATGCATTATTTTCTTGATTTTATTCTCTACAAGGGATCTAGAAGATGCAAGGAGGGTGGAGGATACTTTTATCTTGGCTGTAGTGGTAGAATGAACATTTTTTTCTAAAGGAATGGAAAACTCTGGGGTAGAAATGAAAGCCTCCTCGAATTCCTTGATGCGGTCTTTCAGTCTTTTAGTCTGGCATTCTCTGCTTCAATTCCTCCAATGGAATCATCAAGAGCATCACCGATTACACAATGAAATAGGGAGATTTGGGATGGCCTCATTTTCCTAAATTTAATCTCTGTGTGAGATTTTCCTTTCCTATTTGTTACATCTCTCTTTTAAATGACCATATTTTTAGATTGGCTATTAAAAACAACGCTCTGGAATATGAAGGATTCATATTCATCAAAATATTTGGTCTCATTTATTTCCCTTGCAGACGGACCAATTTTGTGCATGTGCTCAACTCCACTTCAATTTGCATCTATTCACTTTCAATTTTGGGTTAGTCTGCCTGCCCAACAATAGCTTTTCTCTTCTTCATCAGTGGAACTTTGTGAGAACTATCAATTTTTATGCGAGGAGGGTTCTTATCTCCTTCTTTGTTTCAATATTTATGGGTTTCTTTCTTACTAGGGTGGGTCATTGAAGTGATGCTCTGTGTTGTCATGCTCTTGGGAGTGCTAGTGAGGGACTGGGCACTCTTCTAACCAGATAATTTTCCTTATTTTCTGTACAATTCATTCATCCTTTGCAGTGTCTCTACATCACAATCGCCAGAAGCAGGATTATTTTCATCACTTTCCATCTCTTCGCTCAGGCATCTATGGATAAAAGAGATGCTAAAGCCAACTGCTAGTAAATTTTCTTGAAAAATCCCATTAGGGTCGAACCCTTTTATCCTTTTAGCATATGTTAGGTTCAAGTTCTTGAAATTCCATGCGAATTCGTCAATATTTTTTACATTTCTACACATGAAGTCCCCGACTTTCCAGCTCAGAGGAATGAACTGTTTTTTTTTTTCTTGTCATGGAAAAAATGCAACTAGTGGTTGCATTGCCTTGTTATTTCTACAAAAAAAAAATTGTATGTGATGTGACATGGAAGGAAAGAAGGATTTTACTTGGAGCCAAAGACCATTAGTACACTATGATTTTCCTTTTGTTCAAGTGTGCCCTTCCTATTCAAAAACTTGGTTTTCTGGCTAGACTTCTGCAGAGCATCCTTCCCTAACAATAAATCTTTGAAAATGAAGACAAAGTCATTAAAAACTTCATAAAAACAATTGGAGGCCTTGTCCCTCCACAGGGCTTTGTACCAGAATGCTATTGGGTCGAATCCATAGTTTATTTTCTTGGAAAGAGACAATTTTGGAAACAGACAACAATTCATTATTGCGAAAATCATGTAGGATGACATATAATATTTATTCGATTCTTTGAATCGTGACAACTAGGAACAAATTTCAATGGAAATTAGCTTCCCCCAATTGAAAATGAATTGTTCCTTGATTGTGAAGTACAAAATATAAATAATTATATGGGAAATGCTTGTCCTGGATGCCTGTCCCGTTATTCTTGTAAACAACCAAGCAATTTCCCAGAATGGATTTCTAAAGGAACTTACCTGCAACTTTGTGATATGTTTAGGAATTGCTATCGGGTCTTCAAGGAAATCAACTAATATGTCCAACCCATTACCATGTTTTTCTATGAACTGATTACAATCTTGTCCTCTGAAGGTAAATGTTGGCTCTGACAATTTTAACGTCTTGCGGAAGGCCCGAGGTGAAAAATAAACAGGAGAATGGTCGCACAGTAGAATAATTCTTTGGCTTGCAATATATTATTTGGTGCACCAAGAGACCACCTCCTTACAGTCAAAAACCTCAGGGATGCAACTTACCCGAGCGATTACAGAGGTCCAAATCACTTCATTCTGGGAGGAATGGGATGAATAGTAAAAGTATGCCCTGGACCACTGGAATTTCTGGTCTTGATGTCTGAAGATATTTTATGTATCTCCACAAAACTGTTGTCGACCTGTTGTCATAAGTTTACAAGAGCGTTGTTTTCTCTCGGCAATGAATGAAATGGAAAGTTGGATGGGATCATATAACGCTACACAAATATTTGTCCAAATGCATGTGAGTGGAAGATATCCTCGATACTTTCTCTCATTAATGACAATTTCGATGGTTGTTGCATGATGTGTTGTTAACATTAAAGACTAGTAATTGCACACATAGAAGTGTGAACATGGCGGATACAGAAATGAGAGATTAAGCATTGTATATTTCTTGAATGAGCCAATGTGACAACCCATGTTTGAGATGAACAATCAGAAGGGACAATATAACTCTCCGTAGATCTTGGTTTAATGTGTATTAACGGGAGATATTCTCGAGTGTTTCACTCATTAATGACAATGTTGATGGTTCCTCCATGGTGAGATCTTAGCATCAAAGGTTTCTAATTTCATATTAAGAAGGAAGTACAGAGGTCATGGGGAAGGGAAAGAGCAATTAAGGAGTGTCTAATTATGAAAAGCGGTCAGACGAGTTTTAAAATAGGGTTACAAGGTACAATTGTTTGAGATGAGGGCGTGAGGGTCAAATTGTATGTCTTGGAACTTTTTGAGTGCAATATGCGTAACAACGAAGAGGGTATTATAGGACAGTTCAGAGGGCAATTTGTATATCGTGGAAGTTTGGGTAATGTTTGCAGGACATAAACAATGGAGGGGAAAATGTGAGCCTGCCTATCGAGGAACCTGCAATCAAAAAAAGTGGCTTAAGTATGGAATAGAGAAACGACTAGGCGAATTCGTTTTTGCTAATATATTGAAATATATCCATTAAAGAGAAAATAAGAGGAGATAAATTAATTTAAATTCAACGAGTCGATATTTAATTAATTTTCACTATCTCGTCAACATTTTTTCTTTTTAATGGAGGTCAGTATGGATGTTGCATGATGAAATATTGGAAGTAAACCTTGGTCAGGCACAGTAAACAGTGCCTAAGAATTGGAGATTTCGTGAACCCGCCAACACGAGGAACCACGATAGAGATTCCATGAAATGGGAAACTATGGAAAGCCATTGGATGAGCCTCAGAATCAGGGCAACAATGGTTCCCCAGGAGACGTGACTTCCCAAAGGTCAAATTGTATGTTTTGGGACTTGAATGAAAAATGTGTACCACGAAAGAGAGGATGGTCATTAACGACATGTTTAAGGTTCATGCACAACGAAGTTCTATAATTAAAGCTTGCCAATTGCATTTCCAAAGAGAAGTAGGAAGGTGGCGAGGACACAGAACAACAAGCAAGGAATGGGTAATCATCGAAAGTGTTTGTTGACGTTTCAAAATAGGGCTATAGGATACATCCAACAGAGGTGAGGGTCGGAGGGTCAAATTGTATCTCTTGGGCATGACGATTCTTTCATGTGGAGAAACTGTATATCGTGGAACTCCGGGTACTTCTTGCTAGTCATGGAACATTAGAAACACAATCCCGAGCCCACCAGTCTGGGAACCCGAAATAAAAAAAAATGTCTAAGTATGAAACAGGGATACATAATAAATGTACAATGTCATGGAAATACAACCAACTTGGGGCTAAGTATTGAAAGGAATGGTGGATGGTTGGGCTTGTGATGGGGCATTCTAGTGAACAAATTGTATATAGCGTAACTCTGGGCACTGTTTTCAAGTTGCAGAATATTCCAAACACAATTTTGAGGTCATCAATCTAGGAAATCGCAATTCAAAAAGTGTTCAAGTATGGAATAGGGAAACTCTAGCCAGGACTTTTTTTTGCTAATATATTGAAATTTTGGCTGGAAAGATCTTCTTTGCATGCTTCTTGACAAGTTATGTAGGGATGGTTAGTCCTTGAGACTTCGTTTTAGTATTAAACCTTTGTTGTTTCATATTTGGAAAGAAGTACGAGGAAGGTCGGAATAGGAAACGGTGACTAAGAATTGGAGATTTCATGAACCTATCAACAGGAGGATCCAAAATAGGGTGACAAGGTCTCCCCAGAAGACGTGAGGCCCCAACGATCAAATTGCATCGCTCAAAACATTTCAATGCATAATCTGTAACATAGAAGAGGGGATGTTGTCAGAATCTGGTAGTCAATTTGTATATCGTGGAGGGTTAGATGCCAACTGTTTTGTACCAGTGTGTTCAGTTGTCACTAGAAAGAGAATAACTAATGTATATTGGGAACCACATGAAGATAGTGGGGATGGAAGGCAGCGACATATACTTTGAAACATTTTTGAACTGTGGTAGAGTGAAACTTGCAAGTTTGAGGAGTCTGTGGTGGAATTGTAGATCACAAATTTTTTGAGTGCAAGATGTGTATCATAGAACAAGAAGCAACAGAGTTTGAAAGCACCAACCCGGCAACCGTGGCCATAAAATTGGCTAAGTATGGAAAGGAACAACGGCCGGTCAAATTCGTCATGTGAGGATATAGATGGAGATGAATATATGTTATCCCGCCAATGTTGGAACCTGCAATCATAGAAAGGCGACTAAGTATATAACCAGAAAGAGAGAATACATGGAAAGAAGAAAAGGGAAAAAGGGATAAGGATTCCACGGTGGAATTATAGATCACGAAAATTTTGAGTGCAAGATGTAAATCATGGAACAAGAAGCAACATAGTTCAAAACCACCAACCCAAAACAATGAATAAGAATTGTAGATTTCGTCAAATCCTCAACACGAGGATCCAAAATAGGGTGACAACATCTCCCTAGAAGATGCGATGCCTCGGTGGTAAAATTGTATTGCTTGCAACATTTGAATGCATAATCTTTAACATGAAAGAGGGGACGATGTTGGAATCTGGTAATAAATTTGTATATTGCAGAGGAATGGATGCCAGTTGTTTCATACCAGTGTGTTCAGTTGTCACTAGTAAGAGCATAACTAATGTATATTAGGAAGGACAAGAAGTTAGTGGGGTTGGAAAGTAGTGACAGATACTTTGAAACATTTGTGAACCATGGTAGAGTGAATCTTGCAAGTTCAAGGAGTCCACAGTGAAATTGTAGATCACAAAAGTTTTGAGTGCAAGATGTATATCAAAAAACAAGAAGCAACAGAGTTCTAAAGCACCAACCCGACAACCACAGCCATAAAATTGGCTAAGTATGGAAAGGAACAACAGTTGGTTGGATTCGTCATGCGAGGATATAGATGTAGATGAAGATATGTCATCCCACCAACGTTGGAACCTGCGATCATAAAAATGAGACTAAGTATATAACCAGAAAGTGATAATACACGGGAAAAAGAAAAGGGAAAAATCCCTAAGGAGTCTATGGTGGAATTGTAGATCACAAAAAATTTGAGTGAAAGATGTATATCATGAAACAATAAGAAACAAAATTCGAAAGTGCCAACCCAGCAATCGCGGGCATAAAATTGGCTAAGTATGGAAAGGAACACCAGTCGGTCGGATTCGTCATGTGAGGATATAGATGTATATGAAGATATGTCAACCCGTTGAAACTAGAACCCGTGATCATAGGAAGGCGACTAAGTATATAGCTAGAAAGCAATAATACATGAGAAGAAGACAATGGAAAAAGGGCTAAGTATATCACAAAAGAACATCTACTATTTGTTTATTAATGCCAATCCTTTCGAACCCCTGGTGAGTTCTCCCTAGTAAAATCATAAATTGCAGACAATGAAAGTTCTTTTGGTGCAAGATGTATATGACACAACATGTGAAATAAGTGTTGGATATCGCAAACCTGGGACCTGGTGATCGGATAATTGGCTAAGTATTGAAAGGGACCACGATTGGTTGGTCTCATGGTGTGAAGATATAGATAAAGAGTTGCCAATTTGTGAATCCAAGAGGTCGTGATCATATAGATGGGACTAAATATAGACCAGAAAAGAATAATAGAGGGGGAGAAAATAGGAAAAATTAATAGAAAGTGTTTATATTTATTCCAAAATTATTCATATTAATATATATTAATAGATTATTTCTGGTCCAAATCCATATCATCTTACAATTTGCAGGATCCTGTTCAGTTCGCAAAATTCATTGAATTACATAAGAAACATCTACTATTCTTTTATTAATTCCAATCATTTTGAATCCCCAGTGAGTTCGCACTAGTAAAATCATAAATTGCAGATCATCAAAGTTCTTTGGGTGCAAGAGGTATATCACGAAACATGGGACATAAGTGTTGGATACCGCAAACCCAGACCCCATGATCAGAAAATTTGCTAAGTATTTAAAGGGACTACGATCAGTCCGGCTCATGGTGTGAAGATATATATTAAGAGTTTCCAATTTGGGAATCCATGAGGCTATGATAATATAGATGCGACTAAATATAGAACCACATAGAGATAATAGAGGGGGGAAAGAGGAAAAATTACGATTCTTTATACATTCCTACGGACAAATTGTATATTGCAGAACTCCGGGCAGTGTTTTCAACTCACGAAAGATTCAAAACTGAATTTTGAGGCCATCAATCCTGGAACCCACAATCGAAAAAGTGTCCAAGTATGGAACAGGGAAACGCTAGTTGGGACTTGTTTTCTCTAATATATTGAAACTTGTAATAGCTTTTCCATTACCTGGAAAGATCTTCTTTTCATGTTTCTGGATAAGTTCTATAGGGATGGTTGGTCCTCGAGACTTTTGCTTATTAATGACGATCTTTATGGTTCTTTCATGATGTTCTTTTAGTACTAAACCTTTGGTGTTGCATATTTGGAAAGAATTACGAGGATGGGCAAAATAGGAAACAATGACTAGGAGTTGGAGATTTTGTGAACCCGTCAACGCGAGGATCCAAAATAGGGTGACAAGGTCTACCTAGAAGATGTGAGGCCCCGACAGCCAATTTGTATATCTCAGAACATTTGAATGCATAAAGTGTAACATGGAAGAGGGGACGATATTAGAGTCCGGTAGTCAATTTGTATATGGCGGAGGACCAGGTGCCAATTCTTTCATACCAGTGTGTTCATTTGTCACTAGTAAGAGCATAGTTAATGTATATTAAGAAGGATGCAGAGTTAGTGGGGATGGAAGGAAGTGACAGATAATTTGAGAGAATTTGATGTATACGAGGAGCCCGTGGTGGAATTGTAGATCGCGGAAGTTTTGAGTGCAATATGTATATAATGGAACAATAAGCAACCGATTTCGTAAGCACCGACTCGAAAATCACGGACATAAAATTGGCTAAGTATGGAAAGGAACAATGGTCAGTTAGATTCATCATGTGAGGATATATATGGAGATGAAGATATGTCATCTCGCCAACCATGGAACCAGATATCATAGAAAGGTGACTAAGTATATAATTAGAAAGCGATAATGGATGGGAAGAAGAAAAGGCGAGTTTGTATGCGCCAACCCAACAACAGTGACCATAAAATTGACTAAGTATAGAAAGGAACAATGGTGGGTCGGATTTGTCATGTGAAGATATAGATGGAGATGAAGATATGTCATCCTGCCAACACTGGAACCTGCGATCATAGAAAGGAAACTAAGTATATAACTAGAAATCGATAATACACGGAAATAAGACAAGGGAAAAAGGGATAAGTATCTCACAGAAGAACATCTATTGCTCATTTATTAATGTCAATCCTTTCGAACCCTTGGTGAGTTGTCACTAGTAAAAATCATAAATTGCAGATCATGAAATTTCTTTGGGTGCAAGATGTATATGACGGAACATAGGACACAAGTGTTGGATACCACAAACCCGGGACCCCGTGATCAGATAATTGGCTAAGTATTGAAAGGGATTGTGGTTGGTCAGGCTCATGGTGTAAAGATATATATAAAGAGTTTCCAATTTGATAATCCATGAGGTCGTGATCATATAGATGGGACTAAATATAGAGCCCCAAAGGGATAATGGAGGGGGTGAAAGAGGAAAAATTAATATTTGTTATACATTCCTGTGAACAAATTGTATATTGCAGAACTCTAGGTACTGTTTGAAACTCGCAGAATATTCGAAACACAATTTTGAGGTCGTCAATCTGGGAACCCACAATCGAAAAAGTGTCCAAGTATGGAACAACAAAACGCTGGTCGGGACTTGTTTTCGCTAATACCTGCCAACACGAGGATCCAGAAGACAAGGTCTCCCCAGAAGACGCGAGGCCCTGATGGCCAAATTGTATATCTTAGAACATTTGAATACATAATGTGTAACATGGAATAAAGAAAAATGTCGGAGTTCGATATTCAATTTGTATATGGCGAAGGATAGACTGCCAATTCTTTCGTACCAGTGTGTTCATTTGTCACTAGTAAGAGTATAGTTAATGTATATTAGGAAGGATGTGAAGTTAGTGGGGATGGAAGGCAGTGACAGATACTTTGAATGAAGGTAATGTATACAAGGATCCCGTGGTGGAATTGTAGATAACGAAAGTTTCGAGTGCAAGATGTATATCATGGAACAATAAGCAGCCAAGTTCGTAAGTGCCAACCCGGCAACCATGACCATAAAATTGGCTAAGTATGGAAAGGAACATCAGTTGGTTGGATTCGTCATGTGAGGATATAGATGGAGACAAATATATGTCAACCCTCCAACCCTAGAACCAGATATTATAGAAAGTATACAACCAGAAAGAGATAATGGATGGGAAGAAGAAAAGGAGAGTTAGTACACACCAACCTGACAAACGCAACCATAAAATTGACTAAGTATGGAAAGGAATAGTGGTAGGTCGGATTCGTCATGTGAGGATATAGATGGAGATGAGGATATGTCAGCTCGCCAACCCTGCAACCTGTGATCATAGAAAAGATACTAAGTACATAACCAGAAAGTGATAATGGAATGGAAGAAGAAAAAGGGAAAATGGTTAAGTATCTAACAATAGAAAATCCATTTTTCATTTATTAATGCCAATTTTTTCGAACCCCGGTTGGGTTCTCAATAGTAAAAGCATAAATTGCAGATCACGAAAGTTCTTTGGATAAAAGATGTATATGAAATAATAAGGGACATAGGTGTTGGATACCGCGAACCCAGGACCTGGTGGCCAGATAATTGGCTAAGTATTAGCAAAGAGAAAGTTATGATATTTATTTTAATATTTTTCATATTAATATATATTATTGGATTATTTCTGTTTCAAATGAAAAATATCTCCCAATTTGCAGGATGTTGTTCAGTTCGCAAATTTTGTTGAAACCAAAGAATTTTTGAGTACAGGATGTATATAATGGAACAAGAAGCAGCAGAGCTCGAAAGCGCCAACTCGGCAACCATGGCCATAAAATTGGCTACGTATGGAAAGGAACAACGGTCATTTGGATTCATCATGTAAGGATATTCCGCTGCATTTCCACCACCTCTTCCATCCAACTTGCATAAATAAATGGTTCAAATATAAGAGAGATGCTTTAAAAGAAACAACAACTTGTCCAATTTGTCATAACTTCCAAGTTGACCAACTTAATTTTGAAGATCAATTATAAATACTGTAATACATATAGTTAATTTGTATATTTCTAATGAAAATTTGATTCAATATTTTTTTAAAATTAAAATTAAAATTTTGTAATTAAATATTGATGTTAAACGCCATTTTTTGTAATTGAATGTTTATATTAAAAAATAAGAAAAAATTTCCAACCCTGGAACACATGATCATAGAAAGGTGACTAACTACATAACCAGAAAGCGACCATAGATGAGAAGAAGAAAAGGGGAAAAGGGCTAAGTATCTCACCGAATAAAATCTATTGTTCCTTTATTAATGCCAATCTTTTTGAACCCCTACTGAGTTCTCACTAGTTAAAGCATAAATTGCAAATCACAGAAGTTCTTTGGTTGCAAGATTTATATGACAGAATAGGGGACATAGTTGTTGGATGCCACAAACGGAGACAAGGTGGCCGGATAATTGGCTAAGTTTTGGCCAAGAGAAAGTTTTTATATTTATTCCAATAATACTCATATTAGTATATATGCATGGATATTATCAAATATAAGAAGCTGCAATATATGCAAGATATTGAACAAGAACATGGCATCAACACTTGAGTTGCCTTGTTGTAATAGTCACAAATTCATTCTATTTACGTAAGTATAGGGATGATGCCACATAAGTATGGACTATGACAAATGATTCTTCCATTTAAAATGTAAGGAACGAACAAAGTAGACTTTATTTAAATTGAAGTACTAGGCAACAAAAGGAAAATCTTGTCATCCATGTTTAACAACACATAGGAAAAGGTACAAAATAAAATGAAATGCAATACCAGAGATTGGAAAACGCCATAAAAAAATAAAACCGCAAATATTCTATATTCAAATAAGATGGGTTACAAAATACAGATGAGATTATTTTCCACAATGACTGCAATTTGTCTTGTCGCCGACCAATAAAAAATATGTACAACAATGAAGCTTCTTGACAGTCTTCTGGATGATCAAATTCTTGATTCGTAAAAAAAAATGAGTTGAATATCAATTTCGAGTCTTGGACTTAATTGGTGCTGCCAACTAGATCTATCCTAGTTTTTTGAATATCTTGTCTCTTCTAGATATGGCCTACTTGCAGTGGATGGTTATTCAACACTCGATTCTTTGTTAAGTATTAATTTCCCTCTGCCGTAAAAAACATGGGGTTTAATGTGTCTTCCTTGTAATGTTCTTGACTATTGACATCTAAGACAACTTAGAAATGTGATTCGGGCCCAATTCAAATTCAAGGGAGTCATTTTATGTGATGTCAGTTATGGGGGAAACAAATCCTGTTAGGCAACAAAAGTCGAGACAAGAAACAAATTCAAGTATGTTGTGATTTCTATACTCCCTGTATTTGATTATATGTTTGGTTGAAAATCCTGCCTGAATATTTGTATGTTTAACTTCTTTGTTTATTACAGTAAATTGGAAGGAACGTCCAAGCCATATCAAAAATGTTCTTCTATTGAAGTAGATATTTTCTTTCGGCAGCACAGGTCTAGAAAGTGTATCAAATGTTGCAGATCACATCAGAATATATCTTTCTTCATAGGGGTGGCAAATATGGCAGCCCATAGAAAGGTCTAGAATGTTCGAAAGTGATGCCAAATATTACTCTATGCTAGAATACACTCAGTAGGAAATTATAAAATTGGATACCAACCGATGTGAGAATCTGTATGGGCGTTTGAATCAATATCCATAAATCACAAAGCATTTTATGCCAAAGTTGTAACAAAATGGACAGATAGCCAGTTTCTATGTCAAATAGTGTTGAACAACCTTTGGATGCAGCAAGAGACTCGACATACAATCAAATTTTGATCCAGGTAGTTTCACCTTCATGCATCCACATAGGCGGTGACCCCGGGCTCCAGATAGATTCGGACTCAGACATTGACATTGGCGGTGGAAATGGGAACAATGCTGGTGACTACACTGAGACAATGCGGTGAACAAGCAGGGTTGTCCTTGTCAAAGTAGTTAAACTGCAAGATTGTCAGACCTGCAAAGAACATCAAATTTCGTCTTGCTTTCTCACGAAATATACAATGTTGGTTTGAGTCCATAAATATTTGGATGTTGGGTGTCCTATGTGATAATGACCTTGAAATTAGGCACATGGAAGACATCTATTATCTGACATTCGAGTGTTAATGCAATTGCGATAGTGGACGATGAATCAATTGCATTGGCACAAACGATATTATTTTTTTCATTACTTAACATCCTTGAAGAATGTGAACCCCAAATAATTCCTAAAATTTTTCGAACAGGCATCTGTTAAAAAAAATACATTGTTCTATATTAAAAAAAATAAAAAAATTGTATGGTTTGAATTTTTATTTATTTTTATAAAATATCCCATAAAATGCATCAGAATAAATGCAATTTCCCCATCCGACACAAGGGAAATAGTAGGAAGATTAACATTAGGTTGAAATAGATCTGGAAACACACCACTACATTAAGGACTCTTCTAAATAATGAAATAATATGATTAAATGAAGGTGGTGGTAAAAGGTTATTTTCAGAAACCAAATCATTACCTGAACACACGAAACCTCTTACAGAAGGTGGTAGTGTAAAGTAATCATCAGAAAATGTTGCAAATTCCATAATCCAGTTATATTCATAGGAGTATTCAAATAAAAAATGTGCAGTAGTGATAAAATTCTATTTTATGTGGATTTTGTAACTACATCCAGAGGACAGTGAACAAACTTTGACAAAGAACATGGATTTCTGTCAAGTTTGTTACCACCCCAAGAAGTAGCTCAACAAAATTTGAAATAGAAACTTCTGTAATTTCAGTATGTCGGTTTATCCACCCATACAGTTTCTCTTACCCGCTTCTGGGTACATTCACGAATGGAGTAATATTTTGCATCCTTTATTAATGTCACGGACCATTTTGCAAGCCGCGGTAAGTGTGACTCCTCTAACGAAGGTAAGTTGTCGTGTGCTCTGCAAAACTCAATACACTTGCCAAATCTGTGTTGTTGGAAAAAACTATATACTTCAACGAAGGAGAATTTTTCACATGACCTGAAAATCCCTTCCAAATCCCAGTAAGAAAACAAATAATATCAACAAAAAAATCTCCAGGGAGGCTTTTCAACCAACCAAAGCATCAAATACAGGGAGAACACCAACCAGAAGATACTTTTTTTTTCCCATGTCTGAGTTTCTATTGGATAACATAGTTTTTTTTTGGCTCAAAGCTCACGTCACATAAAATCATTATCTCTTATTTCATTTGAGCCTCAATAGAATCTCCAAGTTGTTTTATATGTCCATGGCTAGGAACATTAGAACGAAGGCACCCTAAATCCCAACTCTTTGATGATAGAGAGAAATGGCAATAAGTATTTAAAAGAAATGTTGGAGGATGACAATATGATGTTCTGTAGATTTTGGTCTAATCTTTCTTAATCATAGATGCCCTCGATCTTTTTTCTTATTAATGCCAATCTTTTTGAATATGTGCGTTGAATATTGACTAGTAGCACGTAATAACATTCCCATATCCGAGAAGATTGTCAAATCTGACAACATCTAACATATGCATAATATTAAAGAGGGACATGATGTCAAGGCCTCTATGGATGACACGTTCATGGATTGAAGCGAGGTAGTACAATATTGCACTGTTACTATCATGAAGCCTCTAAAAAACTAAAAGAGACAATATTGTTTTTTTCAAATTCCAATTGCAGGAAAAATAAATTATCAGGTCCCATAATATTCACCTGTCTATGCATTTTAATGGGATATGTCCTCGAGATTTCCGCTTATTAAAGATAATCTTTTCGAACCTGTCTAGTCGGTTTTCACTTTTGAAATAATAATTAATGTCCATTGGGAAGGGAGAAAGGTATCGGGGATGGAGGGGAGTGACAAAATGCTTTTAAACTTTTCTAAACCTGTGAATGAATGAACCAACGAAACTTTGAAAACTCGACTAAGTATCGAAAGGCAAGTCAGACAGACAGAGACATCGTAGGAAGAGGCAGGGTTGCGAGTTTGAGTAGTGTGGGGTTGAATTGTAGAGAAAAAAAGTTATGGGTGCAATATGTATACACCGAACACGAGTTACCATGGTTCGATAACACCTATCCGAGAAGTTGCGTTCATAAAATTGGCTAAGTATGCAACCGAATAGCGATCGATCGGAATCGTGATGTGAAGATATAGATGGAGATAACGATTTTCCAGTTCACCACACTGGGAACTCGCGAGCATAGAAACCTGAGAAAGAATAGAACCAGAAACACATAATAGAGCGAAAGAACAAAAGGTAAAAAATGGGAAATTTTATAAGAGGAAAGGAAAAGGGAGAGAATAACTATATCGATCAGACAACAACACCTACTCTCACAGCTATGAAACCATAGTAAGACATAAACCATGGAAAAAGAATCACCATCTATGAAATATAGTTGGAGTTTGACAAACTCTGGTTGAAGCTGTAAAAGATGCAATTTACATCGACTGCGAAATTTTGTATGTTATTTTATCTTAATAGTATTTTATGGGGATCCAACTGCAAAACAATGTAACAACATATCCAACTGCAGATGCAACACCCCAACATTGCAAATCTTAGGCAAACAAGAGCAAGCAACAAATAAAAACCCAGTTAATAAGCACCAAAAGGCCCACCTGCAGTTAAAGGACCCGAACCCTGCAGAGTTGAATCAAACAACAATAAGTAGCATCCAATTAACAAAGAAGCAAGGACCAACTAGTCGACTAGGAATGTCGCAGTTCCAATCGCAGTTGCAGAACCCCAAACATGAAAACTAAAACAAGACGAACATGAAAACAAGAACAACCACAACAAGAAAATAAGAAATCAGTGGAGATGCAAGAAGTGAGCATGAACCAGAGAACCAACAATGTCGTTGAAGTACAATATTGCCCAAATTGACTGCAGAGAACATTTCATATAAAGAAAAACTGGAAGAAAATGTATTGTAACAAGCCTTCTAAGTAAACATTTAATGTTGCGAAGCCTGTTAGGTAAACATTTAAGTCTATCAGAAATGCTTTGTAAACATTTAAGAAAGAATGCAGTGTGGCAGGCCTCTTACATACCCAAAAAAAAATATTATAATTTATTATAAAATAAAATTAGTAACAATAGTTTGAACAATAGATAATGTATTTGAAGGATAAACTTTGGATATGCTAGCATATCAAACATTGGGATAAATTTATCTAGAAGAAAATGCTAAGACAAACATTCGAACTAATGATAGCATTAATCAACCTTTAAACAATGCATAAGAACAATATATGATTCAAAAAGACTGTGTACGATCAAAAAGTTTGGATATGCTAACATATAAAACATTGAGAATAGCAAAGCCGATAATAAGACCTCCAATCTATTATCCAATCAGATCATTACATATATGGTACCTTTTATTATATAAAAATCAATGTTTTTAGTTCACTAGCTCCAGCAATAGATATTATGCAAGTATTTGTGTTCAAAGGACAAACTAATATGAAGTCAATGAATTATTGATCTCTATAGTCCCTCTATACCTACAATAAAGACTAATAAAGAGTGTTAATATCTTTATTTTAATAGAGTTTAAAACATGTTTTTATTTGTTAGTGCACTTCAAATATTTCTCCCAACACTATTTGTATTCACAAATCTCCCTTTGAATTGGTTAGTTATGTCTTTATGAATTAGATGATTATCCATTTTATCTTTTTTTTCAAATTTACATCTTTTCTTAAAGTATTTTTAAAAGTTTAATAGTAATTTTAGGGAGAAATGTTTGATTGCATGCTTTAACGATGCTCTTTATCGGTTTCAAAGATGTTTGAATTTTGTTTTTAAATGGTTATTATCCTTGTAGAGCCTCATGTAGTCTTATGATGCCCCATTTGTAAACATTAATTTAAATGTTAGAAATGATATCATAATGGCATTAAGTATATCAATAAATGAATGTGTTTACTAGATAATGTTACAACATATTGTAATAATGTAATTGATGTAATTATAAATAACATATTTTGAATATGAATTATTTCATTTGTAACATCTACAATAATCTTGAGTGATTAATCATCTATTAAATTTTTTTTGTTACTTCTATTAGCAACTCATGATTGACATATTGCATGAAGTTTATGGTAGAAAAAATGGTAATGGGATATATGGAATGCAAACATGTGCATTTTCCTGTTAAATAAGCATTCATAAGAATGCAAAAATGTGATTTTAAATATTAAATTAATAGGATGAAGATGATTACAATGATGAATAATGTCTACTATAACAAAATTTGGTCTATGAAACGTTAAGAAACATAATGAAATTATTTGGTTTTCTTTAGAATTCTACTTTTGTGCTCAAAAATATCTAAGGGAAGTGTTCCTAAATCACCATAGTTTTGATGAGCTAATAGTTTAGGAAAGTCAACATCATAACAAATATTTTGAAATTGTGATGTTATCTACATGTGCATAGGACATTCTAAGATAAGTTTTTCATATTCAACCCTCTTAGGATCACAAATATGAAAAAATATTTTGACCCATGGTGTTTAGGAATCGTCTGATGCCCTATTTCACTATGGACCTCTTGAGAGTTTTTTCTTATTTCAACAATGTTGATTTTCTTATTTACACTAGTTAAGATAGAGAGATAACTTTGATATTATAGATTAGGGTTGATGACCTCCTTATAATATCTCAAATTATTTTCCCTCTAATTATTTATCACACCATAACATATCCTTAAATTTGGATTTAATAATAATTTAAATTATATCGTTATTCTCTAGAGTGATGTCTTCCTATATACCCGAACTATTTAGCCAAGACTTGGCACCTTTGTAACAAACCCACTTTATCCACGAGAGGGTTTAATTGGAGTTTGAAGCAATTTTGTGAAGCCTCTTGACTTCCATTTTTTTAATCTTTTTCCTATATTTTAGGTACCAAATTGTAGATGTTCTCTCAATGGGGGAAATACTCACTTCTATGAGGAGGATATGCTAGGGTGTGTTTCCTTTGATTTTGACATTATAAGTTATTAAAAACTTTTGGATTTGATCTAGCTTTCTCCATGATTCTATAGAGATGTTTTATCCCCAAACTTCACAACCATATAAGATAAGAGAAA
>JZKD02S1624457.1:312128-323817 GCA_000966675.3 Picea glauca
AATGTAATGAAGTGTATGAAGTGAAGTGTAATGGGAAATGGATAATGACTCTTGCTGGAATTATGGCATGCAATCTTTCAAATATAGCAATGGAATGGAAACTCTCAATGGAATGAAAACTTTCAAACATAGCAAATCTGCTCCGGAATTCTGCTAAAAATAGTTGAGTTTGACTAGTCTTTGACCAGCCACTTGGATATGTTGAATAGGTATTTCACCATGATTTTGCATTTAAGAAAAAACTAAGCTCTTCCAATTTTGATAATCTATCATGCAACATGTCAAACGATTAAACTATTATAGGAAGTTGCAAAAATTCGTAATTTTCTGGAAATTTTGGTTATAATCATGGACTGGTTCTTTAGAGTTTCTCATGAAATTTGTCTTTGGAAGACCAATTGTGCACACAATGTAATCTCCGTATTGATCACTTGATTAACCTATAACCTATGAAAAAACTTGGTAGAAAAAAACATAAGTGTGGTCAAGAAGAAATGGCCAATTTCTTAGTGATTCTTATGCAAAAATAGATGCCAAATGAAACAGGTTAAGAAAAATCAAAGTATTTAAATTGACTCAATCATGATATTAATATGAATCCATTCGTAAAGAAATAAGAATGAAAAGTAAAGTTACTCCCTATTGTTCTCAGCGAACTTTTTGTGCATGGCAAAAATCTTGGCACTGCAAATTTGTTGTGTCGGCAATTCCCATTAACGGACTGCTAATTAATTATCCATTTTGTGCATCAATGACATAAACATTGTAAATTTTATCACCTTTAGTGTCCTTTGCATATGCAATCATCTTGTGATTCGGGCTCATCTTGAATGCTCCAATGTAATAATACTCATGTTTCTCAGCCGCCTTCCTAGATCCGTCCTCTTAACCCGTTATAAAGTTTGTATAGACGTTTTCTTGCTATAGATGGGAGAGATATTTGGGGTTTGATCTAGAGTCGTCTCTTCCTTTACTTTGACAGTTGTAGTGTTCTACATTGAATACTCAGCTTCTTCGTAACTTCATAACTTTTTGTTTGAATTGAATTCCTTGCATGTAGAGCCACAACTTCTTTTGGAGGTCAATACTGCTATTAAGAAGTCCATCCAAGTCTGCTTCTGAGAGCATACATTCCCTTGTGAAGAAGTCTACATCTGGTTCAGAAGTTGTCGTAAAGTAGATTGAAGAACAATGAACTCTGCACAACTTTTAATGTGTATCTCAAATATAAACCTTTTTTTCTCATTTGAGAGCTTAAGCTAAGAATATTCTACACTGCCTTCTTCAAGCTTTGGTTATTGCATAAAGGGATCAGGGTCCATTGCAGTATGTGGTTGTTCACCATTTGCATCTTCATTTTCACTCGATATTTTTATAGATGGTTTTGCAGGTAAAAATAATTCTTCCTTTATAACTTTGTCATCTCCTTTTTCTGGATATGAATAATAGAACTTGAATGAAGTACAGAAAGAAATTCTTTTACAGCCTGTACCCACCAGATACTACCCACCATTAATCCCTCAAAGAATGCAAGGTGTCCTCCATGTAGTGTAGTGAAAAGAACAATATTTTTATTTGCCCTGATTCATCCCATGGAATGGCCTCTTTTGTGCAAACAGGATCATCCAAGGCATTCACACAAAGTAACGACACCGACAAATTACTGAGAAAATGGACACTGCTGCATTTGCGATAATATGTATCCACTGTCTCAAATTTACTGATACGGCGGGTAAAATAGTTGTCAAAATCTCTTACAGAATGTGACTTTTTTATGCATTCCCAATCTGCAAGCCCACAAGGTCCCAAGGGGAGCATATGGTTGCAGCTCCAGCTAGAGGTGTCTTCAAATCAATGGAATGGAAGTGATGACAGTCGATGGAAATGCTGACATATTTCTGTTACTTTGATAGATGTTATAATGCAGATACAAGTGTTGATAGACGGACTCTGACACACCTATTTTTTTTTTGTTCAACAAAGTAGCCTAAGAAATAAAATCAGAAGGAGCCGAATTGAAACAGAAACCTTGCCTTTTGCCTTTCTTCTTTGATTAAACATGATGAGGATATCTCTGTGGAGCAACTGTAGTGTCCGGATTGAATCCATCTAATCAACGATTCATCCGGTGACTTCACGGTCGCCAAAGGAGCCCCGAGAAGCATCAAACATTTTAGACAAGATTCGTGGAGCAATTTTTGGATAGAAGGAACTAGCTCCCGGTGTGACTTCATGAGAAGCAGTCAAGGATAAGATAGAAGATAATGAAATGCATGTAATCATCAAATCACGTGAGGGAAGGCTCAGATTCAGATGCAGATCTAGATCATAATCATCAAATCGCTCATATTTTCATCATAATTATCATAATTATCTTATCCCGGGATATGGGGGAACATAATATCTTCTGATGGAAACACAATTTCGTGGGTGTCATTGTGCCAACAGCCAGCTAGCAGCATCACCGAAGCTTCATCAGCAAAGAGGAAGCTCGGCTCATTCACCTGAGGTATTGAGACAATGACCAATCTATCGAAACAAAGGGACCATGCAGCGCTGAAATTCTGCAGCTTGTATAGATTCTGGAATCGCCTCTAGCTTGTTTCTCCTTCTCCTCCTTAATTAAAATCTGATGAATCTTCTCCACCTTGAAGTCTGGCAATACTTGTACCGTTGCAATTGCCGCATTATCTACTGTCGACCATCAAATCGCGCAAAATCTGCACGTAATCTCAGAACTAGATTGCATGTGGAAAAATAGGCACAAAATTGAATATCATAAGCTCCAAATAAATGAAATTTAATAAGAATATCACTTGGAGAAGGACGTGCTACAACATTATGAACCATTTCTTTACACAAAGCTCGGAATTCTTTCTGCAAATGTTTGATACACGATGTTTCTTCCATTCGATAAGTGCAACAGACCACACTTGGATTCACTTGGAGCAACAGTACCGATGACCCAACTCAAATGCCTCTTCTTATTGCTAAAAATAAAGCCTTGTTGTCTTTTACATTGTCTTTCGCAATCTGCTATGGAAGTTATTTTATTGAGGACACAGAGTTCAATACTGATGTGTCTTATTTTCACTAGGGAGTTGTGGTATTTATGTGTCTATTGGTTCTCAAATTCTATTGGAGGATGCCCCAAAAAAGTGTTTGATAGAGCCAGATTAATGAATTCTAGGCATCCTTTCGGCGATGGGCAAGATTCTAAGATATTGGTGTAAAAGAGTTTTTCTAAAGACCCATATAATTTATTTGAATGAAAATCAAGTACTGAGATAGAGTCAAGCAAAGAAATATCAGACATATTGGAGGTGAGACTATTGTTGGACAGATCAATATTGGAGGTTTGCAAATATGTTATAGTTGATAGAATGCACAAATCAATTTTCAGCGAGAATAGTTTTTATTTGAAATAAATCGCTAGATTTTCTAATCTTCCTGATCGCACAAAGCGTAGGAAGAGAGCGCACGAAGTGTAGGAAGAGAGCATACTAATTTCTTGATTTATTTTTTATTTATGTAGGTTAGTGTGGATGGATAGACACAATTAAAATCTGCGATCAAACCTCGCATTATCTACACTCTTTCTGCAATGTCGCGAGGGCGTTTAGACTCTCAGAAGACAAAGATTTCCGATAATCAAGCTTCTGGCTCACCCATGATACAGAAACAAGACATAGAAATGCGAATTTATTTATGTATTCATAATGATTTAAAATAAGTCTAAAAGAAAATTCTACAACGAAATTCTATGACGAAATTCTACGAGATCTCATTTTATTTTTTATTTTTTTAAGCTATTCTACATTAAATTGAAAGATGTTTTATTTTTTCGGTAAAAGAATGCTTCCAGTGAAGCCATCTACGGATTAAAAATTCAAAAATGCTCACATCAATATTTAAAATGTTTACCTGATTGTTTGCAAGGATGTGAGTAACCTGTCTTATTCTTGGAGTTAGCGCAAGGTTCTTTTGAAACCAGTCTTCATTATTGTTCTTTCCCTCCAAGAAGTACCTGTTTATCATTTTTAAATTCCTCATCCGTGGATGGATTAGTAAGAAATAGGGGGTTTAAAACTGAACTTAAAACTAATTAAACTAATTGCAAAAATAAAACACTCCAAACTTGAACGCCTTTACAAAGATCATGTTGTCACCAGGCTTCACAAGTTAGTCCATAAAATCAAATGCATAAAATAATTACTAAATCCTTCTAGTTGGACTTCCCCGGAAACGACGCCAAAATGTTTAGTTCTAATTGATGATGTCAATCAGAGTTCAATTTAATGTCAACCCAGGAAGGTAAACTTAGAAGCACTATATAGATCTAGAAAGATTCAACTACCTAAAGGAGGGTTTGATGTAGCAGGAGCCAATACTCTTTTACAAGAGATTGTACTTTGGTTCCTTCTCACGAGGGTTTGATGTAGTAGGAGCCAATACTATTTTACAAGAGATTGTACTTTGGGTCCTTCTCACAAGGGTTTGATGTAGCAGGAGCCAATACTCTTTTACAAGAGATTGTACTTTGGTTCCTTCTCACTTAAACACCTTTGCAATTTAAACAAATCTACCTACTAAAAATAGAGTTCTTATGTTTTCCTGAGATTCTAATCCCCTTACAAGGACTCAACTCACAGAATATCCTACACACACTAAAATTTGTTATCTAATTCCTAAGATTCGTTGGAAACTCCAATCCCCTTACAAGGAATCAACTCACAGAATCTCTTACACACACTAAAATCTGTTATCTAATTCCTAAGATTTGTTGGAAACTCCAGTCCCCTTACAAGGACTCAACTCAGAAAGTCTCATTCAAATCAATCATACTTGAAATCAAACAAAAACATAAATTAAGATATACCTAAAATAAGCAAATCAGCATGCAAGTGAGGCCATGGGGGCCCTCCATAACTCCACAAGCACACCTCTTCAAAGGAGACTCAGATGTAGAAGCAAAATCGAACTATGATTATGTATTTCAAAATGTCCATTACAAACCAACTCTAAGATTATAACTCTCTCTAATTCTAAGATTACAAACTTCAAGATTACAAATGAAGGAGGTAACACTCCTATTTATACAAGATCTATGATAAAAAACTCATAAATGTGATCCACTAATCTCTCTTTAGTTCCATACATCTCTTAACCATCAAGACACATAACCCTCTTTTGTCCTTGATATTCTCCATGAGATCCATGATATCCTCCATGATCTTCTCAATAATCTCTCCATGATCTCCTCAAATTCGAATTTGAACATAGAGCGCCACATAAAGGTGTCTTGGAAGCTTCCTTGGAACCTACACATGTCACAAAAACAATCCACTTTCCATATATTAAGTAAAATATATTATTTTCTAATATTTAATCAAGAATTTCTCTTAAAAATGCTTAAAAATAAATAATATTTAGAAAATATAAATGAGACCCATTAATGGTGAACAATAGGGAAAATGAAGTGACATGGTGGTGAATAATGAGAGATATAATGGAAGCATAGGTGAAAAATGTATGGTAATGAGTGATATGTGTATGACGTTTTGAAGCCCAAATATTGGTCCTTAGTGTGCTACAATGTGAGGAATTTGGGTGTTGCGATGGGTGGTTGGTCATCTGCATCATCCTCATGGCCTAGACGGGGCTTCGACATGATCATGGAAATCAATAACATGATCCAACTATAGTGAAATTCTTTACCCAAGTCTTGGGAGTCCAAGAAATATTCCATAAACTTGTTTAATAAATATCATGCCCTATCCATATTGACTGCAATGGCAAATGTTTATGTAGCAATGAAAACTTTTATTGGACATTCGTTCTTATGACACTTGTAGAGTAATTTGTAAGAAACCAGTTGTTTATAAAGATAGACTCTTTGGAAATTGATATCCACAATTCCCACCCTGAAGGTCCCCCTACAATAGCATGCTTAGCGTAAATATCCTCATGGGATACATCCTTGGTCTTTATATCTTTCATTGTAGCCTCACCTTTCATTGGAAATCCTGAAACTCAATGCATGGTATTCTCATCAACTGGGTTTTTTCTGTCGAGCCAAAGGAATCCACCATGCAATCAACTAAGCAAGAGTCAAATGCACATCCTAATAGGATGACCCTGGCCAAGTTGTGGGAAATGAACCAATGTTAGGACACTAGATTGTCAATGGGGCTTGGCCCATTTCTAAGTGACCAACTTATGTTTCCTATGTGCCCCATAGATTTTATGTGCACATTAGTCAAAATGCATCTTGGGAAACTTTCCTTTGTCCTGAACATTGTAGTTAGTGTATTTTAGTAGGTGAAACTTTCCTAGTCAAGGGCCCATGAAACTTACATTGGTGGGTATTATAGGTTCGGTAACCTGTTGTTCTTTGATGGTCTCAAAAGATTTTCATGTGTGGGGTTTACTGGGCGATGCCATTATCCTTCGTGATTGGTTAGCACCTTTGGATTCCTACACTATTTATATAGCCTTAATTTCCTTCCTACAGATCCAGAAGGGAATACAACAGAATATGAAATCCAAGACAAGGCTCTAGCTCATGATTCATAATATTTTTGTATAGTGTCTCTTGTCATACATGGACAACAAGAAATGTGTCATTGGTTACCTATAGTGAAACCTGGGACACCCTTTGTAACCTTCTACATTCACATATTTTTGAAGAGGTAAGAGAGGGATAATTTCTTTCTTTGTGGAATGAGCCTTGGAAATCACATCATTCTAGCATCCATTACTCTCTAGAAGATCTAGAGTCTCTCTGAAGCCTCTTCCAATGATCTAGATAAAGAAGGAAGATCTTGAACATGAGGAGTGATCCAGGGGATCAAAATATGCTCAAAAATAAAACTACTGTAAATTTCTTCAAAACAGAATCGTATGTAGGCCTCGACCTCACCATCCCAATGCAACTTGAATATGATCAAATGGTATGTGAGACATATTCCTTTTTGTCCTATTTTCCAAATATGCAAATTTTAATTGACTGTACAGTTTGTACAATCCGTACAGTCTTGATGTGGTAGGGCTGTATTTGTCAATAGTGGTTAACCACAGTTAACAATAGTCAATGGAAGTCGATAGTCGTCCATATGGTCAATGAGCATGGAGGGTTGATGAGTTAATGGGGTTATTATGTTAGTAGGTTTGTGGGTGATGTGAATATCGAGCTAAGTAATCAATGGATGCTTTTGGGTGAGAAAGCTAGGTGTTAGTTAGTAAATGTGGTTAATATGGTGAACCATGGCACATATGTTCTATATTCAATATGATCATTAAAGGTTAATTATGTTCAATGATAACTATAGTGATTCATATGGTCAATGAGGGTATAAGGTTGATGGGTTGATTGATTCATTAGGATAGGAAATTTGTGGGTGATGATATCATTGAGTAATGTGGTTAGTGATGAGTGGATAAGTGGGCATGAAATTCATGGGAAAGGATATTGGGGTTTGGTGGGTCAATGCAATTAATATGGTGAACTAGGATCAACTATGGTCCACCATGGTGAATTATATTGACAATCGTAAATGATGATAAACCATGATAAATGGTGGTTAATATGGTAAATGAGGGTCAAGGGTTGATGGGTGAAAGGGATTATTGCATTAGGAGGTTTGTAAGTGATGGGTTATCATGACACACGATCATGGATTAATGGATAATTGGGAACATGTTCATGGGTGAGTGACCTAGGTTTTGGTGGGTTAATGCAATTAATCTAGTTAACCATGATCAACTATCATCCACCATTGTCAACAATTGCCAAAATTGGTCCATATGGTTAAGGAGGCTGTAGGGTTAATCATTTATCAAGATTATTGGTTTAGTAGGTTTGTATTTGATGGAATTATCAAAATAATGGTTAAATAGATAGTAGATAAGTGGGCACAATTTTTGTGGGAAAAACACGATAGGTTTTGGTGAGTCAATGCGACTAATATGGAGAACCTTGATCAATAATGTCTTATATAGTCAATATTATCAATAGTGGTACATTATGGTGAACAAATATCAATATTTTTTATATTTTCAAAGAGATAATTGGAGGAGGATTAGTGCCTTCAGGGTCAAAATGTGTTGGGGGTGGTTATGTAAGAGGGTTGGTGCAGTTTTGAGGGGTTAGATTGTTTGGGGTCATAGTGTGCTAAGGGGTGATTATGTGAGTGGTCATAATAGTTAAGGGGTATACTAGTGTCTTGTTGGTTAGGTATGATTATATTAAATATGATCATAAGTGTTAGGAAGTCTAATGTGCACACGGTCATAATGGTTAATGATATTGATATGTTAAGGGATTTCTTTGTTTAGGGGTTGTACTGTGTCAAAGGATGCTTCTGTAAATGGTCGTAAGGGACAGTGGGTATAGTGGATATGGTAATTTGAACCTTTTTTGAACCATGGCCTAAAAATCCAATACTATTGCAAACAAACCATTGAAATCAATCTTAAAACTAACACAATTTTAAGGTTAGTTTATCACTCCAACTACCTTGTTTAGGATTGAAATTTTGATATGTTGGTACAGTTTTACAACCAATATCACTATATAATTTTTTAAATACATTTTAAATAACATTTTTCCAACCAAACTATAAATAATGTCATGACAATATAACCCCATAACTAAAAATTAAATAATATTTATTTATTTATTAATAAATAAATCAACAAAAATTGCATTGGATTTAATACAAATAATTCATAAGAAATATCATTGCATTATCCATATTTAAATCAAATAAACTAAGAAATGTTGTTACATTATTTATAGTCAAATCAACCCCTTGATTTCTCCAATATGGAAGAATAACCTCTTCACACTCGTTTTCCTGATAACACATTGGGAGGTAATATCACATGATGAATTGATGATGGAAGAAAGTGGGTGTGCGAGTCAAATTTGAGTTCAGAAACCCTCCCATGTCGTTAAGGCCCCATTCACAGGTCATTGTTGCTCGTGTCTAGTCCGAGTACAATTTCCTTGTAACATTTGTATAAGATATTTGGAGAATAATAATTTTGAAGGTGGTAGGCCTATTCCTACACACCACGGCCAGATCACCTCTCATTGACAGTCTGTGTATTGATCCCTTTTAGTTTTGGGTTGTTAGTTTTTCCAATTTCACGCACCTTTAGCAAGTGCCATGAAAAAACCTTTTATATATTTTTGCCAAAATGGCAAGAATACCTAACCTTATTTGTCTTTGTGTGTAGGTACTAGCTCGGGGCATAGGAACTTGGAACCAGAACTTGGCTTTCGAGCTAAGTTCTTTAAGTCAAGTCAACTTTGATGAGACAACATTGTTTTTCATGAGCTTATCTTGGTTTCGAGAATAGTTCATTCTCTACTAAATAGGGGAAACCATGTGAAGGTGGAAGCTCTAATTATTCCCCCCTGGTCCCCCATCACATCACTCTCAATTTCCCCATACCCAATATGAAATAATAAAGAACATGTAAAATACTATATTATACAGAATGAAAACATATAAAGATCATCATATAACAGACATACCTATATATATCATTCATCTTCATCTTCATCAAACTCAACATCATCAATATCATCGTCATCATGAACATTGTCATTTCCTTAGTACCCAATCTATTTAGATTCAACAACTATAATTAAAAACGACATTAAGATTACATGAAAGAAAAAAAACATAAGAGATCTATAGTACAAATGACTCACCCCATGTAGGAATATCATTGATCTTCTTCTTCATCCAACTCATCATATTCTATATCATCATCTGGTATTTCAGAATCATCGTCGAATGGATTGGCCATATCAACATCATCATCAGTATTGTCATAATTTTCCATAATATCATCATCAGATATAGCGTCATCAAGAACATTATCATCTACATCATATGGTCGATCAACTTCCTTGACTTCGTCATATGACAATACATGGTCTACCTCCTCATGTTCCTTTGTATCACCTTCTAATTCTTGAATATCATCTTCTTCTGGTACATTATACTTTACAGGCCTTCCTCTTGGATCATATCTAACAACAAACAACCAACCTGGTTTACTGAGAACCTCGCAATAGAATACCTGCTCATATTGCCTTGGAATAACATAACTTTCTAGACCTAGTTCAAATGTCCTTGTATTAACCATGGTAAAACCATTGTCATGTTGAATAATAGTTATTTCAGGTTCACCTTCATTTATCCGTAAATGATACCATTTGACCTCAAACAAAATTATCTTGAAGGATTTGAAGTCACACTCGATTATATCATCCAAATGTCCATGATATATTTTTTCTGTTAGTCTTGGATGCTTGTCACTTCTAGAAAAAAAAACATTAGTGACTTGAAACACTGCAGTTATCCCTGAATCAACAGTTTTCTTTGTGTCATCCACCCTTTTGACGTGAAATTTTCAACCATTATACCACATAGCTTTGTGGTTCTTCAACTGCAATATTCCTAACAAGTACAAAATAAATTAATAATTCATAAATTTATTTAAACTTAATAAATATTAAAAAATAATACATTAACATTTTGTATAATAACAAAAAGTGTGGGTAAAATTTTATATGCTTACCTGTTTATCTTTTAAACCATATGCTAAATCAATCTCCCCCTGCGTAAGATTGTGATCTTCATTACGATGAGCTCTTTTAATTAATGTAACCACCCATTCCCGTGATAACCTCCCATGATGTTGTTCACATTGTTCTATCCGTAGCTTCATCCAGTCAATATTGTTAGCAATGTATAAATGTAGTGCATATCACACTCAACCAGCTACAACGAAAAAAATATAAATTAGTAAGAATAATGAATAATAATAATTGATGGAGGTATAATATAAATTGAAGAAATACAGTATAGATAAAAATCAAATAATATAATACCTTTCACTTTCCTCATTTTACCATTCCCGACCAAGACCTCCACTTAAGATATTTTTACGTTATTGACACCCCAAATGTAATGCATATTAATTTTCCTCCCTAAATCAGGAAGATAATCGCTAATATACACTAACTTTTGCTATAACATATACCCCTCCACCATAGAACCCTCAGGACGTGCTCTTTGTCTAACTAAAGCCTTCAATGACTTCAAGTATCTCTCCACCATCCACATTGACTTTGTGTGTATAGGTCCACACAATTCAATCTCCTCGACCTGGTGTAGGAGGTAGTGTTCTTACGCATTGAAAAATGCTGGAGGTAGATACTTTTGCATTGCACACATTAAACGAGGAATTTCTCTCCTCCAATATTTTATATCTTCCTTATGGATTTGTTTAGATGGCAACCACCTACAAATGTTATGAGAACAAAATATGTTTCAACAAAGACAATATTGTATACATGAATATTACAAGTAAAACACATGTCATCAAAAACTTCTACAACATTTTTATTACATATAAGTAATAATATGTAATTCATCTGTCGTTATTTATCTCATGTATTTTCCAAGGTCTTATATAACTTGTTTTATGTTGTTGTTAGAGCTGTCAGACAAATATAGAGGTAGCACATACTGTAACAAAACAATGGCACAATAATAAATTTTTGATTTCATATTAACAATATATTTACAAAATTTAAAAATATTACATCGATTCTTACCAATACATAACAAATATACGAAAGAAATTACCTTGATGAAGGTATGCC
>JZKD02S1624457.1:326119-347639 GCA_000966675.3 Picea glauca
AACCAAAATCACACTATATAATATTAAGTCCCTAATAAAAATTAGGGTAGCTTTAGGGATACACAAGAGTACTGATGCCCAATATCAACAAAAAATCCACTGCTCTTCACTTCTAATTGGTTCTTTTCCAACTCAAGGAGGAAACCCTAAATGTAAATTTACTAGGCAAGGATACTTAGATATTCAAGAAGTTCCATGAAATATAAGAACAAAATTAGAGTGATTGAATCTAATTAGAGTGATTGTAGATGAATCAGTAATCTTTTTACTCTATAAAAAGTGGATAAACCATAAAATATTTCCAAGGAGTTAAAATAAACCATAAAATCTTTCCAAGGAGTTAAAATAAACCATAAAATTTGATTTAAGGAGTGAAAATAAACCATAAAATAGTTCAATAGCACCAAATTACTAAATCACATAGAAAATTTTTAAGTACTAACCTTCAAAATCTCAACTATGTAGAGTCTAATCAATTCAATGTTTCTCTTCTTGAAAGAGAATTGAAATCAAGATTTCATAAAAAACCAGAACACCATTGCATCAAAACACCCGAATGATTTTCACAACTGTAGAAAATGATTGTTAGAACTATAGAAAATTTTCCGTAACTGAGATATATATAGGATTGATTTGTCGTAAATGACTGTTGACAATCACACATGCCATTGTTGGTCACTATAGCGACTAACTGGGGGTTGGTCTCTCTATCGGCCAACTTTCATCGTTAAAATGACCAACTTGGAAGGTTGGTTGCAAGAGCGACCAACATTTGGACCTCGAAAAAAAAATGTATATTTAGTCCAAAAAAAGAAAAAAAAAATACGACAAAATTTCAAACCGTTGTAATATTTCATCGTAATTTGTGCCCAATGTAGTAGTGCACCCCCTCAAGGCAATGTCAAGTTCATATCCGACCATTGTAAGGTTGATATTTTCTAAGTTTCTTCATTTTGCATGACTTACTTCAATGATCCATGGATACTTCCTTCCCCATCGGCCATGATGGAAGGGACAGGGCACCTTCGCATGTCCATGCCCTTGTCCGCAGCTGAAGTAGCATACTCTTTAGTCTAGAAATCTTCGGCCAACATAGATCCAACTAATGCTCAAGAGTTAGATCCACTTCTAGAGCCTATTTGGGCTCAAGGCTCTCTCACTGACACCAATTCGTTAGACTTAGTCTTGCCTTCCGACGAAGCAATAATTGAAGCAATGACTAGTCCAGACAAACCCTGGGATGATCTCCATCACAGATCATACTTCTTCCCAGAGTTAAGCAGAATCGAAGCCCATGAATTCACCTTGACTATGACTGGAGATAGGTCTTATCCTGTTAATCCCTTAGCTACACGTGAGGTTTATGCCGAGGGTAATATGGAAACTATCACTAAAACCATACTGATTAATATCTCTAGAAACCCCTAGCGTAGTGGAGAATTTTTTCGTCAAATTTGACTGTTCCCCCAGAGAGATTCAAATATACACAAATCTATTTAAAGAATTCCGTGATGTTTTTTCCTACTCTTATGAGGAAATACCTGGCATCGATCCAAAAATAGTCAAACATGAAATCACAACTTATCCAGATGTCAAGCCTATTCGGTAGAAGCTTCGTCCAGTTAATCCCAGGAAAGAAACAACCATTAAGGTTGAAGTTGAGAAACTGCTAAAAGATGTTTTTATATATTGTATCCATTTGAACCAATGGGTGTCAAATCCTATGCCGGTCAATAAGAAATAGGGCACTATTCATGTATGTACGGATTTTTGTGATTTGAACAAGGCCTGTCCAAAAGATAATTTTCCCACACCATTCATCAACCAGATAATTGATGAATGTGCATGTTTCAAGGTCTTCTCTTTCATGGACTATTTTTTGAGATATAATCAAATACAAATCAAACCCAAAGACTAGCACAAAATGACATTCATTTGTCCATGGGTTACATTCGCGTATCATAAGATGCCCTTTGGTCTCAAAAATGAAAGAGCAACCTTTCAGTGGGCCATGTCTTTTTATTTCCATGATCTCAAGCATATAGTCGAGGCCTATTTAGATGATTTATCATCTCGACCTCCCAATAGAATGGATCATCCCACACACCTCCAACTTATCTTTGAGCAATGTCACTACTTTCAGATTCTCTTGAATCCAAGCAAGTGCAACTTTTGTGTAACATCAAGACATTTGTTAGGTTTCATAGTATCAACAACAGGGATCATGGTCGATCCTCTCAATGTTAAGGCAATAGTTCAGTTGCCTCCCCCACACACAATCCTTCAACTTCAGAGTCTACAGGGAAAGTCAAAGTTTTTAAGACATTTCATTGCCAACTATGTCGAGATCACAAAGAGCTTTATGCTCTTATTGAAGAAAGATGTTCCTTTTCATTGGGACGATGTCACTCAATGCTCCTTTGACGCGTTGAAACATGCCCTCACAACTACCCCTCTACCTCGGCCATCCAACTATAATAAAGATTTCTTATTATGCTTGGCTGCCGCAGAGTCCACCATCGGCATGGTCTTAGTTTAGGAAGATGATTTTCTCTTAGAATATGTGATCTATTACTTGATTCAAGGCCTAGTCGGAATGAAACATAATTATTCTCATATCGAAAAACTTGCGTTGGCACTAGTCCATGTTGTTCAACGGTTCCTTCATTATGCTATGTTTCGTAAGACCACCGTCATTGCCATTGTGAATCTATTTCAATACGTGTTGACACGATGGGTAATAGGAGGAAAGATCAGTAGATGGATAGTTGTCCTCCAGGAATTTGACTTAGATTTCGTTTCACCGAAATACAAATAGTCACTGGTCTTCGCAGAACTTATTTCATAACTTTTGGTTGAGTTAGGTGATGTTGTTCCTGAAGAGTCACCAATCAAAAGAGATATGTTTTTGATCGCATCTTCAGATCCCTGGTATGGAGATATACTTATCTATCTCCAGACTTTGAAGTGCCCCACCTTTGCTTCTCATGATGAGCGTTGCCATATACACCATCAGGCCAATAATTATCTCATACTCGATGATATGTTGTATCGAAGAGGTGTAGATTGCATCCTGTGTCGATGTCTAACTCACGAAGAAGCAGTTATCATGCTTAACGATTGCCATACCGAAGCATGTGGCGGTCATTTGTCTGGGTTGGCAACAAACCAAAATATTTTTTGAGCAAGTTACTCATGGTCGACACTAATCAAAGATTGTATCAAATCGGTCAAGAAGTGTCACTCGTGTTAGATCTTCTCCCAGAAGATGAGGGCACATCCTGCTCCCATGTTTCCTATCATCATAGTTGGTCCCTTCACCAAGTGGGGAATTTATTACACTACATGCAACCCTCCTTCAGCAAGGGGGCACCATTATATCTTTGTAGCCGTAGACTACTTCATGAAGTGGGTCGAAGCTATGCCAACATTTAAAAATGATGGGGAGACTGCATCTCTCTTTTTATTCAACCAGATAATAGAAAGTTTCGGCATCCCGAGAGAGATTGTCACTGACCATGGCAGTCACTTTTAGAACTAGATGATGAACAAGTTAACATCAAAGCTTGCGTTGCAGAAAGAACATTCGTCACCCTACTACCCCCAAGCAAATGGTCAGGTGGAAGTTGTAAATAAATCTCTTAAGACCATCCTACAGTGAACGATCAACTCAACCAAGTCAAATTGGAATTTGATGTTATACTCGGCATTATGGGCTTACCGAACGTCTGTTAAGACTGCTACCGATTTCTCACCTTTTCAACTCGTTTACAGGTTGGAAGCAGTCTTGCCTATAGAATGTCAGATCCTGTCCCTAAAATTGGCAGTACAGTTATTGCTAGACACTTCTCCACTTGAAGAACGATTATTATACCTTGAGCAGCTCAATGAGAAGCATCGTGATGCAGCCCTGGCTAATGAGACTCACAAACATAAGGTCAAGTGTCAGTATGATCAGTCTGTTCATCCTTGTATTTTCTGTGAATGCCACCTTGTCCTAGTCTATGACCAAGATAAGGACCCCCTGGGGGCAGGAAAATTCAAACCCATGTGGTTCAGACCTTTCATCATAAAAGAGGTTCTAAAAGAGGGTGCATATCGTTTGGCCAACTTTGAGGGAAATTCTTTGGCAGAGCCTAAAAATGGGCTCTACCTCAAAAAGTACTACTCATAGGTAGGTCAGCGGGGGTAACTTTTTGTAACATATGTATAGTCTTTGTACTATTACTTTCTAGTTTCTTTTAGTATTATAGATGTGTCATTTTTTATGTTATCTTTTGTCACTATGGCAGATGTCAAGTGAATCAAAGGTGTTCATTGGGTACGCAGATGGCGCTAGCCAGCACACTCGGAGGCTTGCATCCACAGCTTGGCAAATTTTTAAACCTTGAGGACAGTTATTATCTTTCGGAGGTATATGATTAGGTGATACCAAAAACAATGTCACTGAGTACAATGCATTTATTGAGTTACTTCGTGATGCCCCGTCATTTGGTATCTCTCATCTACGGGTCTATTTAGATGCTCAGCTAGTTGTGTCTCACTTAAATAGAGTCTACCGTGTTCATGATCCGACTTTACACTGACGATTCCTTAGGGTACATCTCTTAGAACGAAGATTTAATTATATTACATATTTTCATGTTCCTACGAGATTAAACCAAGTTACAGATACTCTAGCTAATCAAATTTTATACTAGAATCTCGCACACATATAAAAAGACATACACATAAACATGTAAAATACATTTTTAAAGGAAAATATGATCCATAAGACACAAAAAGACATAAAAATCCATATATAATATCATAATCCTCAGAGTACATAGGTGGACACAAGTGCCTCAAAAATATGACCAGTAACAAGTCATGGGGCTTATGCCCTCAAAACATATATACAAATAGTGCTCTCGACACATGAAAAGTCTAGAATAACTAAGGTCAGGGCCTGTGGGCCCTGTTGTAATGATCAATATGGTTTCCCAAACGATAAAATAGTCAGACCCACATCCATGGTGCCCCCACTGCACAAGGTTGCATAGATGGTGGTAGATCCTTAATCTATGCCATAGGGACTATGTGGGTAAGAGAGGTAAAGTTCTGCTCAACTCATCTCAAAACCCTCTCAGCCTCACCGGCTAGATGCTTTCCTGATGTTGCTGGTCCCCTTGCGGTAGCAGGTGCGGCCCCTGGCCAAGGACAATGCCTATTCCTCACATAGTCCACATGTCACACTAGTCCCACATATTCACATAATAGACATATATCTGTCAAATACTTTGTTATAAAAAAAATGATATATGTATAAAACAACATAAAAATTACATATGTTTCACAAAAAAAAAAAAAACGATGCAAACTTACCCATCTCTCCTCGCTCCTCGCCAGGAGGTACCGGTATCTCAATATCTCTCAAGAAATAAATCCCAGCATAAGGGTAATCCTCTATGAATGGGATCTGTCGTGACAACCAAGAAAAGAAGTCCTCATCAAAGGACTCATTGGTCCTTCCACCACCCTGTCGTGGTAGTAACACTGCCCATCTGCAAACTGCGGGAAGAGAGGCATGATGTCCTTGTACCACCACTCAAGGACTGAAACTAGGAACTCTTTCAAAGAAGAAAGAGAATAGAATCATCCTAAACCCGAAGTTCATCTGCATCCATAACCGACAATCTGTCACCTGCCAGCTTCTATTTATAGAGTTTTTTGGCTCGTTTTTTTCAATTTTCGGACCCTTTTGTCATTTTTCTAAACTGAAAATCATTTAAGATGCTTTGGGAGTTTTCTTTGTATGATCAAGGGAGGTATTCCTTTGGGTATATGGAATTTTTTTTGAGATTTGGGCGTTTGGATGGTCCATTGGTAAAAAGTCATTTTTTCTAGCTCGTTGCATTTAAGTCAGGATTCCACCCCCACTTTTTGCATCTCATTGTCTTTTTCGCTTTGCTATAGGATCGATCCCACCGAATTACGACATGGAACCCTCATTACTACTTTATAAGTGTTGTAATTTGGTGGTAGATCCTACCATAACATGGATTCTCTAGTTAGATCATGGTTGCATGACGGTGTCCATGCTATCACTAACGACTATAGGCTCAGGAATCCTCCATAGTTTTTTCCTAATTACGAGTTTGAGCCTCATTTGCATGATTCCTTTTCACTCTTGACCTCACCCTCAGGACTCCCAAAAAACATAATGGGTCTTCTTTTAAGCCCTTTTCAGACCCTCTAAACATGAAAATATTGTCAAATGATCTTGCGGCCTTTCACGCTCGTTAAACTGAAATTTGAAGTCATGTTTATTCGGCAGTAGTTTACCCCGTTTTCGATCCTGACAGTTAATTGTATGAACAAAGGTATACTCTAAGGAAATTCAGTTCTCTAGAAGAGTACCCCCAGGTATCATTCTAACCCTTTTTCGGGCCTAAGGGACTAAATGTACGAAAAAGGAACCCCCACAGAGTCCATAGTTAAGATCTTTTCAAACTCCCTAAAATTGAAAAGATTGTCGAGTGACCTTATTCTTTCACACTCTTTAAAATGGTCCAGAAGAACACCTCTGACTGAGTCCATAGTTAATCTTTTTTCAGACTCCTTAAAAATGAAAAAATGGCCGAGTGATATTGTCTTTATCACACTCATTAAAATGGTTTTGAATAGACGTCTTTTTGGTGCTAATTTTCCCCGTTTTCGCACCGACTAGACTACCTTCAAAAAAGGTACCCCAGTGGAGTCTCCTTTTACGTTTTTAAGACTCTCTAAATATGAAAAACCACCAAGCTTACCTTCTTTGGGCTCGTTAAAATTACATCGAAGGACGTTACCATTGTGTGTCTTATTAATCACATTTGCATACCCGCATCTTTGGCCTAATGCCGGCTCCATGTTTCTCTCAACTGAACCATTTGAAGCATGCCTTATACAGAAGCCCTGTAGCACTTTTCCTCTGCATCTTGACACCTTTGGCCCCTGGAGGATTTTTCTCGACTGTCCTTACTTTGAACATCAGTCTTGTCCCTGCGCCTCGAACTTGTATATTTGCAACACTCGTTCCTCCTTTGTAACGTAACATTCTTTTATTCTTTTTCGAAAATTATTGAAAAAGACAAAAAAATCAAATACAGCCCAAAAAGAGGAAGGGAAAAGTATTTTCTTTATTGGCAGCATAATGAGTCGCCCTTGGATAAAGCACATCTATCTGTTTGTTCGTCAAAATCTGGGATTTAATATGACCTTAGGAAGTTGTTCTCTCTACATAGAGTTGTGTCCTCCTCCATTTGGTTATTCTTCCAAACATATGGAGAGGTTGCATTGTCTCCTGCCTCGTAAAATTATGTTATGCCATGCTGCTTGAGTCTCATCATTTGTCATTCTATTTTCCAAGGGAAGTTTTTACCAAGCCTGAGTTGGCCCCTCTGCAATTTGTCTCTTGCCCTCATGCTCGGCCATCCCAAACTTCCAATCAAGTCTTTGTTTGAAATCAATGAATCCTTCAGTCTGATCATCAAGATTTTCTAGTTCAGGACCAATGAGTCATCAAAGACTTCTGGCTAGTGGAGTCATACACTCATATTACACTCCTACCTGAGTTTTGAAGATTTTGAAGTTGTTGCTCGAGCTCTGAAGACCTCATCTCCAACCATCAGGCCTTATTAGCTTCTAGAAGATGGATACTCTACATGTATATATTTTTAATCTCGAGATGTAGCTCCATTGTGTATTGTTCATGGATACACTTTATATAGTTATATGACATGTATCTACAGTGTATTTGATTGGTAGTCATGATTTTATTTTATCTCGAGCATGGGTATGCTTGCCTTAGTGAGACAATTATTATTTTGCAGATGACACCTCTCGATTTCTAGTCCCTGGGCTCACTTGTTCGGCACATCGGTGAAAATTGTTAATGTATTTCAGCCATCAGATGCTCTTTTGACCTCACACATTAGGGGGCATTTGTTATAACCCTAATTTTCACCAGACATGCTTACCTGGCATCAGGTCATATCAGTTTCCTTCTTTGCCAAAACATTGTTGAACAACTCTTCTTAAAAACCCCTTTTATAAAGGTCCATGTGCCATGCTCCATTATTGAACATGTGTACATGCTAGCTGACCCAAGACAGCCCGCGTGTACCTACAAAAGCACGAAAAAAGGAAAGTTGTTGATGGAACACACAACTTTGGGTAAGTTAACTAAACCTTTCGGCCATGCATGGCCGGACATTCGACCAAATACCTAGCTCCTCAAACCTATAAAATAAGGGGTAGGGATCCCATTTGGAAGAGGAGAATCATAGTAAAGAAACTATACCCGATTGAACATTCCCTTTGTCCCAACCTTTAGCCATCCTTGTGCAAAGGGAAGTAAAAAGAAAAGTAGTTGGAAGAGAGTGAAATAGGAGCCTAGGACCAGGATCGAGGAGTAGTAGCCAACTTTATCATTGTAAGGTATCATTGTGAAGTTAATAAAAGAATTGTTTTTCCTGTCCCGCCATATGAGATTGTCATTATTGGAATATTGATTGTATGATTGATTAAATCTCTAACCTGTTAGTTCATAGATAAAATGCATGCATAGTTCTTTGTTTGTCTTTAGTGAATGTAGGTCAGCATTGGGAGGAGAGTTGTAGTCAAAGAATGACCAAGCGTGAAAAGGGATCGACATCAAACACGAAAAATAAGGTATGTCAACTAAATCTCTTGAGCCTTGTATTTACATACGAGTAACGGGGTTTAGGCATGGGATTATGGTAAAAAGTAAGAATCTTTAGGTCTTTTCTGCATGCATGATAAAACCCTTAGTGCTAGTCTATAGGATGGATTTCCCACCCACAACAATCATCCATTAATGATTTTGATGAACACCATAAATGGAAATTCATCACATGGTTATTTGGGTCTTCTCTAGGTTTACCATCAAACTTTGGGATATCATAAGGTAATTTAGCAGGAATCACTGGCCAAAAGGGAGAATGTAGTATAGGATCGTTGGTCAACCGAGACAATTCTAGGAGATACAAAGTTGCAAGGAATGGTAATTGGCGGTTAACCTAAGAGTGATATTGGCGTGGCATAGGGATGCCAGTAGGGCCATAAACAGGTTGAGGTGGGTAATTGTATCCAGTAGGCCCTTCTACATATGGTTGTTGTTGACCAGGATAAATAGGATTCGATGATTTTTGAGGAACATTCATGAGTGGGGAGAAACATAGGGGATTCTGAGGGGTATAAGTCGATTGATTCATTTGCAGGGGATAAACAGTTTTCCCTTGAGGGGTGTAAATATTTTGTCCCTGAGGAGGATACACATTATCCCCATGGAGACGATAAACATTAGACCCTTTGGTTGGATAAGGTTGTTGTCCTTGAGGACCCCAGATAGGATTTGGGACACCCGGATAAGGTTGTCCATAAGATAGTCTAGAAGGAACAAGATTTAATACTTGTACTTGTGGGTTATGGTATGATTTATCCCCAGTATAGGGTTGATTAAACATGTCTCTTGAAGATACTCCCTAGGATTTTGAAGGGTTTCCGAAAAAATAAGATTTCCCCCATACCATAGGTGGATTAACAACTGGGGTTTGACCAGTAAAGGGAGGTTGTCCTCCGGAAGGAACATGAAAAGGTGGTTGTCCCCTTGGAGGGGTAGGCCCATTATAGTATGGTTGTACTCCGGGAGGGATGGGTCCACTAGATGATGGTTTCCCCCCAGTTGGTATATGTCCCACGGTTGATTGTGTCTGTATGGAAAGGGCATGCATTCT
Source organism: Picea glauca (assembly GCA_000966675.3). Lineage (NCBI taxonomy): Eukaryota > Viridiplantae > Streptophyta > Pinopsida > Pinales > Pinaceae > Picea > Picea glauca. The sequence continues at coordinate 335,899 of JZKD02S1624457.1, forward strand.
CTGGTGTAAAGAAGTTCCAGCAGGATCTTGTGGAACATGAGGGGTTGTAGAGTGAAAATGTGTAAAAGTGGGGGTAGTGGTGGAAGTGCCTTGGGTATGAATAGATATGATGACTCCAGCATTAGGATTGACTTGTGTTTACGTAACAATAGGATTAATAACCTATTTGATGGGTTGATCAATAGTTTGAGTGGATGGTCCCGCTTCAACAGGAGGAGTGTCATGAGGATTAAGAGGTTGTCGAATATATTCAAAATCATCATAAAGATCACATCCCAATGAATTCCTCCATACATAATGAGCAAGCATGTGATGTGTATCTACTACAGTGGTAGGATGAATAGGAGTCCTATAGTCATCACCAAAAATTGGTTCTGTGGATCCCATATATGTCTCAACAACTAGCCTCTTAGGTAAACATAGGACTTCTTCTTCTATGTCGTTACCGAGTGAGACTAATTGAAGAAAAAGTGGTTCAAGAGGAGCTTTCAACACAGGTGTAATGTGAGGAGTGGGATTTTCAACTGTAACCAACTCTCTTTCATAATTGTCCAACAGAGGAGTAGCAACACTCCCAGCGTCAGATTGATTTTCTACCTCTCCACGGTAGTTGTCTTCTGGTGAGTTAGGAGGTAAGGGTTAGTAGCCTTCTTCTAGAGGCATCCCTTGCATCCTATGTGATCAAGAAGACCTTTATTGTCTACGGGCTCAATTTTGAAGAATTATTAAAACAACAACATATGCTAAAAAAACTCGGAATAACAACAAGCAAACAAACCTTCTTTAAATGATCATGCTAGTTGGTGATGAAATCCAACATCATGTGATCAAGTCAAGAAGGGGCTAGGATTTGGGGCTAGGATTTGAGTGGGTGGAAAAGTTACGATTGAGACCTGCTTAATGGACACACACCTTGGTGCAAACTTCCATGCAGTAATTGTGGATTTACCCTCCAAGGAGCCCGAGTGAGTTTGACCACCATTTGTTCCAGGTACAGTGAAGAATTACCTTCATCGTCACCTTGTGTAAAGACCCTAAATATTATGTCTACTAAAAACACCAACTCCCAGTCATCCCCTTCTCAGGTACAATCGACAGTCCAGTCTGAATATATGGGAAGGATACCAAGTCCGAAATCCTTCAAGAGAACTGAGGACAAGTGGACCGGTAGAACTCCAGAGGACCTCGAATGGATTCATAATTCATGAAGCACTGAGACCAAATGAAGAAATTTGAGCCTCAAGAATAAAACCCAATATACAATCTGACTACTACGAATGCTTGAACCATGAAGGGATAATCTCTGTAACTCTCCCAAATGCGACCTCGTGTGTAATCACTCTGTGAGAGAGGGATCCCATAAAGATTATACAAAAATTGGATTTTCTCTCCATATCGCAAGATGCTAATTTTTGTTTTGAATGCTTTGGAGAGTTGTACTCACAACCTAATCCAAAGCACTAATCCTAGTCTAATGTTGGTGGAGGAATCTAAAAATAAAACTTTCTAGATTAATTTTTATTAGCGTTGATTTTTTCTGGCTATTCTTTACTCAGAGGTTTATGAGAGTGAAACTGGTTATATTATGACTCGATTCCCAAAAAATGCATAAAAAATGATAAGAAATCTTTTCTTTCAACGAACTTCTATCTAAGGGAAAGAGAAGAAATTTTATTTTCATTGTCAAACACTAAAATGTAGAGACTTCATGTAAATGTTCTCAATCAAGAATCCAATTCAATGCTAAACTATTCAAAAATGATTCTAATATCAAAAATCCAATAATGAAATTATTTTTGTTTAAATATGAAATATAATCAACTTGATTCGAAGATTCTTATGCTAACCTGACTTCATTATTTGTAAATTTTAAGCAATTGGAAGAAAAACATCATATAAACAGAAATCACACTCTCATTATGATCAAATAATAAGCAAAATCAAAACAAAATTTTCAAAAAGAAAACCCAAAAACTCAAACAAGATGAATTGTTTGGAGAGATAACTTCAAAGATCAAATGAAACAATGCACAGATCTCTGAACATCCTTGTAACAACTTTCATGCAATCAAATAAATGAGAAAGTATCAAACTAACTCCAAGTCTCAAAGAGGAAGAGTGATTCAAAGCAAGGAATATTAACGTCAATATCTTTTAAAAACCAAACAAAACATAAAAAACTCTTGGAAATAAAATGGTTGTAAGATTTATAGCAGACACATCTTGACAGAAACAATCTTGAGCAGACCACAAAACCAAAAATTACACCCAACAAAGGTATCCCCAAAATTTTTCAAAAGGGCAGAAAATCAATGCTCTGGTGTCAAAGGCACCAGAGTGTTGCAGAACTCTGTAAATTTCTACAGGGGAGTGCTAGTGCTCTAGATGTAATGGTAGGGGAGCACTGGCCTCTGAGAAAGAAGAATTTTAACCCATAAATCAAGCGGCTCAGGAAAACTTTGAAAATCAGTGTGTGTGGAATGAATTCAAGACCAACAACACATCTAAAAACCATAAAAATGCAGTGAATAGAATATAAAGGTGAGCAAAGACTAAAACAATACCAAGGAAGGAAACCAAAACTTAAATCTTTGTTCCCCAGTGGAGTCGTCAATTTTTGTTGTAGGAAAATTCCCCTGCGGACACGTGAATTCCCTCTTATATCTTAGAACCTTATGACCAAGAAATAAAATTGATAACTTTGAACACTGACTATCCTTTAAACATAGCCAAGCTAATATATAGAGAAGAGGAAGAAGATATGAGTACCTTTTTACAAAGTTTTTCCTTGCCTAGTCCAAGTTGAACTTGATCTCCATGTCCTTCAATGAGTCTTATAATCCAATAAAAAACAAAGACAAAGCATACTCCCTATTCTACTATGATTAGTTTAAAGATAGATTTATCTATGAGACAAGTTCATGCAAATGTATACAATCTTGAAGGAAACAGGGCAAGAAGATGTATTAATGAGAACAAAATAAGGTGCTTACAAAGTGTAGATGCAGATTTAGCAACCTCACCAAGATCTCCTTATCCAACCCCTTGATCGAATGATCCAAAATCAAAATGACAATACTTTTCACTAATTATAATCCTCCCTTTCACCATGAGGATGCCTCCTTATATAGGCTTTGATAGGCTTAACCACCTTAGATATTCTTGGGATAAGTTGAGGATCTTTTCTCCATAAGTTGTGGAACTCCCCTTAGATCCATCCTTGGACTTGGATTCGAGCCAAACTGACTCGGATACTTCTCATCTGAATTCATAGATAAGGGGGATTTGTCTCTTAATTTTATCAACAGCTTGGCACTCCCTCAAAGTGGGCCACAGAGCGTTGCAGCGCTCCCTGCTAAAAGAGAAAAGAGCACTAGTGCTCCCTATAAGTGGGCAAGGGAGCGTCGATCTCCAAAAATGCCTTTTTGATGGTATATTTTCAAGGTGAAAGTTTGTACTCTTCACAAAATGATATATTCCTTCTTTTAATTGGTCTAAGAGGGTATCTCAAGTGTTCTTATGATATTGTTCACGATGTGACACCGATGGGAGGACAGTATGATTTTTGTGACACTTGCAATAATGACAATAAGACATGATCGAATTGAGTAATTTTGACGTGTAACAATGACTCACTTGAAACTTATGATAAGAGTCACTTGTATTTTGAGTATGGGAATGCCTACCTCAGAATATGACATATTATTATCTATATGTCTGATTGTTTGTAGGTTCTCGATCGATGCGCTCCTTATTTTTGACACACACATTCTACAAAGTATTTCAACTATCACAAGTTCCAGCATCATAATTTGGGGGGCATTCTATTACACATTATTTTGGTCACCTCAGTGATCAACTAACGACATGTGATTAACTCACTTCCATGTTCCCTGAACAAATTAAAAGAGACTTTCTCCATGAGAAAAGTGGTCTGGTTTTCCTCCCTCAAAAACTATGAAAAGGAATATCGTTTCACCATGTTCTATGATTGGGGTGTGACCATGCTTGATCATCGCACATTGCACAAAATATGGACTGTGGCATTGTTGGAGGCTGCCTGTGCATAGGGTGCAATGATTCTTAAGCAAGGGAAAAGTCAAAATTCACGAATGTTCTAGGAGAGAATATTCTAGAAGAGGAGATGGCCTTCGATTGGTTTCGATCTTACTCACTTCTCTGATTTAGTGGGATCATGTTAGTCTCCTCATCCATCCCGATTTCACCCTATATAAAGAGGGATCTCTCATAAAAAAGGCTAATGTTTTCATATGCATGAATATTTTTGCTATAGATTATACTTGAGATAGCTTTGTTTTATCTCTCTAACTTAGATTGTGGATCTTCTTCATCAAAGGCATTGGAGAAAAGATCCATTGAAAGGGATCTTGCAACATCAAGGCATAGGTTGTATTCTCCACTTTCCATTTTAATATAATGCAACAATACATTTCTTCCATATAAAGGTTTCTTCACTTTTATTGTATAACTCATTGATCTTATACATCGAATTCATTGGAATATATATATATATATATATATATATATATATATATATATATATATATATATATATATATATATATATATTTGTTCTCTCTCTCTTTATTGGTTTGTGCTTCTTAAACAGGTTCACCACCCCGAAAATCCAAAGATAGAGTGACAAGGATGACACTAACAATGATCAAACATCATTTAAAAGGTATGTCACTTGTCCCTCCCTAAATTATTTTATATGACAATGACGTCTAAGGTGAAATTTGTATTTTGTCATTTTTGGTTATAGCTTCCTGTGGAAGTTAGGGAGATTATTGTGTGTCTTCACTTACCGATTTTTCCTATAACACTCGATGTAGCTTTTTACTAACTAGAATGAGAGTTGGTGGAGTTCCAACCAGTGAGCTAAGAGAGTTTGGTGGTACCCCAAGGGATATAAGTGATTTTGTAGTACTTGAAAAAAGGTATCCCAAGAACCAAGAGTTGGAGGGGTGGCCATAAGAGGATATCCCAGGTCCACCACTAGAGAGGAGGTATATGTGTAGGCATCCCACTAATCTTGATAAATCCCTTCCAATTTCAAACTGGATATCTATATCTTCTCTTCTTTTAGAATTCCTGGGTAGGTATGGAAATAAGTGGATAGACTACTTACCCAGGAATCAACTGATCCATGTGGATATTGGTGGCTACCCACCTATTCCACTTGGGCCCTGACCATTGTTTCTTTCTGTTTCTCAGTTTCCTTAATTGTAGCACTATTTACTATTTTTGGCAGTTTTTCAAGACTTGAACTTCCGGAGCTATTTTGATGCCCTAAACGACATTTTTTGGGCATCAAAAATCTGGCAAATACGAGTTCGTTTTAGACTTGATATTCATTGTCAAAAGTTGTATTCCTTGGATAGATATTTCTAACGATGTATCATTTGCTTCAACAAAGATAGGATGCCAAAGTTATGACCCTGGGAAATTGATGTACCAATTTACCCCAACGAGGCCCATAATCTACCGTTTCATCTCCTAGGGTTAGGTTTTTGGATGTTTAGGTTTTTCCATTGTTTCTAAATAATCTATAGGCCTTCGAGCCTCATTTTAACACAGAGTGCAGAGGCTTGTATCCACCACATCTCTTCTCAGAGATAAGCTACCATCGCCCTATCTAGTTTATTTCCATTATGTCTGTAAACAAATTTCATTTCTTTGATATTATTGAAATGAAGTTTTATTTCCGTTGCAGCTTTGTATTTATGTTTATTTGTGTATTTTTTTGTGTTCCTACATAAATTTGGATCATCAACAACATCACTTTTCATATTCCTTCAAAACATAGGCGGATAGAAACAAGTATCCAAGTGTTGTGGTGTTGGGAAGCTTCTTTGGAGCCACATGAGTTCATTTAGATAAAGAGATAGGTTTTGAATGGGAGAATATTTACCAAATGTAGAATTCTCATGGTAGGAGGCATTTTCTTCATATACTGAAGAAACAAATATCTAGATCAATATCTAGGTCCATATCTAGATTAGGAACTAGATCTGGATGGGAAAACCATGGATATGGATCCAACCATAGTGTTGTATCCTATGGATCTGGATTTGGATGGGAAAACCATGGATCTAGATCAAATATTGAATCACACTATTCAGAGCCCAAAAAGGTCATGTGCACTAGAAAACCCTATCCATGCTCACATTGATAACTAGAAGAGAGGGGCAAGAATGGTAAACCCTAGCACACCCTTTCATAAATTGGAGAAGTGGAGGGGGAGTGGAATATCCCCACAACCAAAGAAAAAATCCTTCAACAGTAAGAGAAACATTAGAAAGCTCCATTGGAAGAGATGGAGGGTGAGTTCCTTGGGACTTATGCCCAATTTTTCTTGTCCTCCAATAGGCTAAGAGAATGTGCCTTCCAAGAATCTAGTTGGTTGAGGAAGTCAACCTTCTCTGAGATTCATGTGGATGTCTATTGGTTTTCCCACTCTTGGACCTATAAGGAATATGTTTTTCACTCTTGCATCAACTGAAGTGACATAAAGTTGTTCACATCATGCCCCATGGATTTGCAATACTCACAAAATGGAGTATGCGTAGTCTTTTGATATTTATATAGTGTTGGTAAATGGGGAGGTATATCTCTCCATTGTTTGCAAATATCACAACACTTGGTGATAGGCTTGGTTGGAAATGGATTCGGCATTCACGTAGTCATGTAGCTCCCCAACATAGGACATTTTTTCTATTGTGACCTTCTATGTGGCACATAGTACACCACACATACTTGCATGACACCTTAGCCTTAGCAATATCTTTTAATTGAATGGTGAAATTTGTAAGTTGAGATTTTATTTCTCCTATCCCTATTGATGTATCACCATCGTAAGGTGTAATATATATACACATTGCAATATCCATGACCTCCACCTGAGTTTTCACCTTATGTTGGCTGAGTGGGACATGAATGTGGGGTGGGATTCCTACAATAAACCATTCTCTATGTTATAAACGTTAGATCATAAATGTCATTTTGTACAATATTTTTAATCACTAGTCATAGTCCCATATGATTTCTCCATCATACTACTTGATCTCCTTGATCTCAATCACACATTGTGATTCTGATTTAGGATTATGAAACTCCCTAAGTAGAATTCTCTTAATCTCCATCAAGGACCTATCTTGTTGCGCTGACTCAGTAGCCTTGTACTTCATGTACCAAGTGACATCTCTATCTCTGAATTTGCTATCTAAATGCACTATTTTAGATGGCTCATTTGTGACTCTCTTCACAAACATATAGCTTCATAAGTAAATCAATGGTGTTTTGCATTGTCCCTTCCCATCCCATGGAACATGCGAAGCCTCAAAGTTGTGTCATGGTTTTCCATACTCGATCTAGTACCGCTAGATATTGGTGATATTGATACTCTTCCTTGTGAGGTATTGTTTACATTGACCTCTTCTCCACTTATTATTTTCCTTTACTTTCTTCTACTCTGTCTTCTTCTTCTCCTATCTCCACAGTTTATTTATTTCTTTCTTATTGATAACAAATGCGCAAGGGGGATGGTTCAAAGAGGGGGTTCCTCCTTCTTCTATCACTGTCTTTGGTGAGGGGTCTCAAATACCTTCCTACCTATAGCTTCTCAAGCCCATTCAAAAATGATAAGGCCTCTTCCCCTTCTTCGAGGGTTCCCTTTCCATATTCTACTTCGTTGGAATTGTTGCTCTATGCCTCATCTTCCTTCAATGTGGCTACATATTTTAACATCCAATGAGATATAACTTTGACTTATTTGACCCTACTCCCACTAATATTGGTATCCTCACTCGATACCCTACTCCTAATGTCGTGTCTCTTTAGAAACATTTCTCCTTCTTCACTTCTCTTGGGAACATAGATGTCTCTTGACCATCCTGTAACATCCATCTCTTGTGAGCACATTTTATCGACTTATTCTTTGAGGACACTTGCGTGCAAGTGATATGGTTATAGTACATAATTGTATATTTGGCTTCTAGATCTTTATGATGATGTTGATGATTATGATTTGACGTTATTGATATACACATATTGACATATGCTATTGATGATTTTTCCCTTAGTGTGCAAGACACTTGACAGATTGTGGATGTGGATGGCATCAATGGACCTCCCTAGACTCTGGATTGAGTTAGGAAGTGGATTGTATTGGTTTGAGTGTTTCATTTATTCATATGTGACATATGATCAATTATATATTATGATGTTGTATATGGATCAATGACAGTGTTTCGTTGATGAATGCATGTTGACGATTGCTTGCTAATATGATTCACATAAGGAGGAAAGGGGCCATGCACATAGACTAGATATGGAGAGAGAGGTGTGGCAGAGTCCCTGTCACAACCTACTAGCACTCTCGTTGTGGCTCAAAGTGTAGGTTAACGATTACCTAGTTTGAGATATCCACGATGTCGTGAGAGCACATTGAGACAATCACTCACAAAGATTCTAAAAGGTGCACAATAAGGCAGGGTCTTTATTCTTTATAAGCCCTTAGTCTCTCAAAAGGTCACCTGAATGAAGTGTTGAAATTTAATTGTTGGGGTTGGACAACCACCAAAACCAGTCAAAGGTGAGTGGCACCCTTGGAGCACGGTGTGCGTCTTGAAGGGCACGTCGCGGAAATAAAACTTGAGTCAATGAATCTAGGTGGCTTAGAAAACCTTGAGAGAATAATTAAACCCTATAAAATCTTTAAGCATTGTTGGATTTAATTAATTAATAAATTAAGGATTGAATTAATTAATTGTGAATCTCCAAATGAAAATCTAAGACTACGAAAAAAAATTAAGCCTAAGTTGGTAAGAAGATTAAAACTAAATTATTAACTAAATCAAATAGGAACGAGGTAAATCAATTGAGAAATTAAGAAAAATAAAATAAACATAAATATTTCTTTAATACACCTATGTGCAAGAAAATACCAAATTGGAATTTAAGGTAAGAAATGAATAAAGCTGAAATAATGTGTACGCATATAAAGGTATCTAGAGTCTAGTTAACACTAGTCTAACTAGAAAAAGATTCATATTTTAACTCAACTCAGATTCACTAAGGAGTCAATCATTAAATGGGAATAAAGGGAATAAATAGAAAACTAGGATCGAACTAAGGAACACTTTTAGGAAGGGTGAGGGAAATTGTCTTTTAAATTAAATTATAATATGTATTTACTTGTGCAACTTGGGGAAAGGGTGACAAGTGTAAAAGGGGAATAATTTTAAATTATTTAATTAAAAAGTGAATTAATTGTGCAAGTGGGGATATGTCATTAAAGAAACTCCTATAAATAAAATGAAAGGGAGGGGGAAGGATCACACTGGTTATGGGTAAAGCTATGCTGCAAAAATTTTGACTAGTTTCACTTGTGAGAGTTGGGATACGACAGCTTGAGAGAGAGTGGTGGCTCTACCTTGCGAGAAAATATTGTCGCTAGAGTATTCTAGTTGTGTGTGTGGTCCATTTGTGGCTCGAGGGGATAAGGAGGAAGAAGAGTACCCCTAGCTTTCGCTGGAAGGAACCGGTGAAGTCTCAAAGATTAGCAAGCGGGAGGAAGGAAGAATTGCCATCCACCGAGGAACATCCTCCATCAATCACCTTCATTGGTCATGGTATTTTATTGATAGATATTAATCTGTATTATTATCTAAATTGTAAATTTGAATGCTTGTAAAGAAGTCGATATGTCTTATGTCTTATTTTCCTTCTTATGTTGATCAATTTGTGGCCTATCTGGTTTCCAAATTTTAATTAAATCCATGATTGTTTATCTTATGCGAGTAGATTTAATGTCGTGGAAAGAGGCAATGTTTTTAGGACTGTTTAATCTAAATATCTTGGCTCGTTCTTATAATTATAAATATTGGAAATTGCATACCTCGTTGAGATGTCAATACTAAGTTAATGGAGCCTGTGATGTCAAATCGCTATGTGACTTAATAATCGTAAAAAGTTTACCTGTGCATTTTTTATGTGCGCGCCTCTCGAACAATCAAATGGTTAAATCTTAGTCCCCCACTTCTTATCAAATTCGATTTTTGTGGGTTCCCTTTTTATGTAAACCATCAAATGTTGGGGTAAGATCATTTTATGCTACTGAGTAGAATTAGAATAACTGAATACCGATCTTATTCCTAGTTTAGTGACTGTCCAATTTACTCGGGTTGTTGGGTTCCTTCAAGACTAAATAGGTTACATAACCTGAGCTCGACCCTGCAAGGAAATTTTACCGTTTACAAATAAATTTCTCCAGTTCCAATTGTTCGGCCCTCGAGTAAATGATTCCATATACCATGGGTTGGGTCTCGACTAATATAGACTTCCAGTTATTGCACATCGTTGGAGCCTCTACAGGAAATTCTAAAAGGAATCTTAAAGCTTGACTGGGCTTTGGGATCTCCACACTCTTCTCGTCGAAGTAACATGAGTCGTAATATTCACTCAATGTTTGAACCCTGATGGAACTGAGAGCCTGTTTTAGATGTGCACCAGACTGAGCCTTAGAAATTGATGGACGGATCTTCACTAACCCAACCTTCATCGAGATCCCTTGAAGGGGGTTGCCACCTGGACGTGGATTATCCTTCATTCTCTGTCCCTTCCATGGCTGGTTGATTTCATTTTTTTTGCTCAGTCAATTCTCTGTCCCTTCCGTGGTTGGTTGATTTCATTTTTTTTGCTCAGTCAATTCTCTGTCCCTTCCGTGGGTGGTTGATTTCATTTTTTTTGCTCAGTCAATTCTCTGTCGCTTCCGTGGGTGGTTGATTTCATTTTTTTTAGCTCAGTCAATTCTCTGTCCCTTCCGTGGGTGGTTGATTTCATGTTTTTTTGCTTAGTCAATTCTCTGTCGTTCTTGTTGGGCGACTCCTCCAAACCCTCCGCCTTTAGACCTCTCGGGCGTAAAGAGTGCATGGTGGTTAGATCCCTTCGTAGCAGTTGAACCTTAAGTCCCCGAAAGGGTAATACACTGGCGCAATTATCCCTTCCATCGATACCCCAAACTATGTTTTAGAGAAATCCCAATTCTAGCCACCAAAACGCGTCCCAACCAGATTTAGGTTGTGTTGATATTTTCTCCTTCCAGAAATAGCTTATGGATTGGGTCCTCAATCTTCATTTGGTTATTATTCCTCGCTAAGAAGAAGGCTTATGAACCCTTACTTGTTAAGTTGATTTATCGTTTCATAGCTCCTCTCGAATGGATATATGAGTAGGTCATGGAGTCTGGATGCATTTGCTTAATTAGGTAAATTTTCCTCAAGCTAATAAGATTTTATTTGACAATATATAAATGGATAGAGGTTGATTGCCTTAATCACTAGAAGTCGCTTTATCATGGCTCTTCTCTACATAAATTGTGCTTAATGCTTTGATTGGGATACCRTCGTGAATTTATAGTCTAGGATGGATTGGTAATTGTTCTCCTTAACGAGGTAGATGGCTTTGATTTTATCATGTGTCAAGGTGTCGATTGGGTCAAGGGCATATGAAATTTTACTATGGGTATTCTTGGATATTGTTTAGTATATTTAATCTTTTTATGGATATGTAAGCAACATAATTATTGTCATTGTACTATGAATACTGGACTTCTAGTTCTTTATATATAAATATATAAGTTAACGTATGAATCTTATATATTGCTTAATCATGGCTAATCTTCTTATAGTTTTGAGACCGAGTGTGTAAAGTAACTT
>JZKD02S1624457.1:353673-368516 GCA_000966675.3 Picea glauca
AGGTAAAGAGGTTATAAGATCCATTTATTTTGGATCTAGATGAGCATGTAATCTCTATAAAGAGGACCAAAGGGAGGAACTAAAGGGGGTTTGAAACAAAAGACTTTGGTATACTCTTTTTGTAAAAACCTTTTTGATATATATACTAGAATATAAGCACTTCTCTCAGTTCTTGTTCATATTTCTATTCATTAATCTTTTCCTATACCTATGGTTGAATGATATTTTCATTTATTTTTTTTATACAATGATTGATTGAAGTCTTTTAATCATTGCATCGGTTCATAAAAACATAAGTAATTTTCCTTCTTATAGTCATCCTTTCATGTATGTTTTTAATGTATATGATATTGTTGGTATAGTGAGTGTTCTTCATCCATCTCAGTTATAAACCATCTGATCAATACTTTTGAGGGCCTTTTCATGTCTGGATATGTTCAAGTGTGTCTTGAGCGAGGGAGTTATTGAAATATGTATTCATTTTTTTATCCATTTTCATACATTTCATTGAGCATTTGATTAAGTTACCAAGCTCACTCGACTTACAACCTAGAGTGACTCTTGTATTGATAACAGGTTCAACCTTGCAACTTGGGCTCATTACGCCTTCCACTGTATTAAAAACTTGATTAATAACTTATCGCTAATTAAAATTTAAACTTGTCCATCTAGTAATCATGGTTAGAGGACATCATGGAGGTAGACATCGTGGACCTCGAGGATGATTTTAGGGGCTAAATTTCACTCATGGGCCAATTTTCCATGGCTTTTCCCAAAACAAGTTTTTTTATTATAAAAACAATTCACCCAAATTCTATAGGATAAAATTGTTTTACCCTAAAAATCACCAAAATTTTATATAAATTATATAAAATACTTAGAAATCTGAATATTTTTACAAAAATATCGCCAAATATTTTATAGTTGGCATATGAAGTATTAGTAAGATTCATGAAGGTTTCTACATTTTAAAATAAATTCCCATCCTTAAAATCATCCCTAGTCATGGTGATAGGGGAGGAGGTTCGATGCCTTTATTGGATTCCATGCCAGAGGGTTCTAACCCCCAAGGAGAAGAATTAGTCATTGGACATGAGCACACTGTTTGCGGGGATATAGTTGGTTAGATGAGGTCATTTCAGAGGATGTTATAGGCCTTGATTAACCGACTAGATAGAGATGAGGACAAGGCATCTGTACCCAATGAGGGTTCACATCACGCTCCAGCTGGCAATGTTAGCATTCACAGAGAACTCGATAAGTTGAATTTCCCAAGTTCATGGGTGCCAAGGGCGGCTCAGCCATCGAGGAATGGTTGGAGAGCAGGAGATGTTTGTTGCACTCCATGAATACACATCCAACATGAACGTATGCATAGAAATATCTGAGCTGAAGGGGAGCACTCTGCTATGGTGGAAGACACTCCCACCTAAACTGAACATGGTCATAGAAGACTTGTCATGGGAACCGTTTGAGGAATGGTTCTAGGAAAGGTATTTGTTAGAGGAACTCATTGAGCACCAGCTCAATGAGTTCAATTCCATACGATAGGGTGGTCATACGGTTCCCGAGCGTGAGGCTCGATTCATGGAGCTACTTAGGTATGCTCCACATCTGAACATCGAGAATCTAAAGGTCAATAAGTTTTTGTCCATATTTAATTTCAACATTCATGCAAAGGTAAGGATCCTAATGCCTTAGACATTGCATAATGTAGTCCATAAGGCCCTCGTCACTGAGGAAGAGATGACCAGCAAGGGTCAGCGAAGGACTCCTGGAAGACTGATAGGGAAAGATGACATCTGAAGCGCAAAAACAATAGTTTAGGCCTAGTTAGCATAACAGACTAGGATCTCAGGATGGTAGGAAAACAACTTCTACTTCGGGGGCCAGGAGTACTGGATCGAAGACCAGGTGTTGGACATGTGGAGAGCCACATTACTAGTGAGTCTGTCAGGATGAGAAGGCCAGAGCAGCAAGGTCAACAAGACACCCTACAATTGGATATTGGGAAAGTCCCACGAGACTCATGCCATGGTGAATAACCACCATGTCGAGCACCAATACACTATGCTTGAGACGTCAGGTAGCATCGCCAACTAAAAGTTTAGTATTTGATAGATCTCAGTGCTACATAGAGATTTATTTATAGTACAATTCTAAAGAAATTAAGGTAAAGGCATTCGAACAGGATGAGTTTAGATACGTAGAAATTGATTTAGGTGCCAAACAGAAGGATGGAGGAAGGGTTGCAGATTGTCACCTTAACTTGGGAGATTTTGTAATGAAGGCCAACCTATATGTCATGATATTATGATCTTATGGTATAGCAATCGGTATGGAATGGTCAGAATCGCATGAAGCAATACTCAATTGTAAGATAAAATGGTTAAGTTTGATTGATGATGTGGGACAAAGAAGAGTGATTTTAGGAAGAAACCAGGGAGTTTCATCGAGGTTCATCCCTTCCTTATAGATATGGAAGAGAATGCACAAGAGATGTAATTTATATGGAATCTTAGCGCTAAGCAAAAATGGAGAGGGAGAAGGGTTAGAAAAATTTATGGTAGTATGAAAGTTTGTTGACGTGTTCCTAGAAGAGTTACCATGTTTTCCTCCCGAAGAAAAGTTGGAGTTTACAATTGACTTGAAACCCCAAAATGGATCGATAAAGATAATGTCTCATCAGATGTCAACACCTAAGTTATAAGAGTTGAAGATGAAACTAAATGAGTTGTTGGACCTAGGAATTATACGTCCAAGTGTGTCACCTTTGGGTGCGCATGTTATTTTCATAAGAAATAAGGATGGGTCATGGAGACTTTGTATTGACTATTGTCAATTGAAAAAGGAGACGATAAAGAACCAGTATCTATTGCCAAGAATAGATGACTTGTTTGATCAAATGAAGGGTGTGACGGTGTTTTAAAATATTGACTCGAGATCAGGTTATCACCAGTTATGAAATAAATAGGAATATATTTATAAGACCACATTCAAGATGAGGTTTGGACACTAAGAGCTTACCATTTTATTGTTTGGACTAACAAATGCCACGGGGGTATTCATGAGTTTAGTGAATGGGGTGTTATACAAATTATTGGACAATTTTTCTCAAGTATTCATTGATGACATACTGATATACCGTCTAACAAGAGAAGAACATGAAAAACATTTGTACTTAGTACTACAATGTTTACGGGAAAACAAATTATACAGGAAAATGTCGAAATGCTCTTTTTACCAATAGAGGATACATTACTTAGGGCATGTTATCTCCAACGAAGACATCACGATGGATCTATTGAAGGTAGAGGTTATTATCAAATTTCCTACACTGACAAACATACCAAAAGTATGCAGCTTTATGGGTTTAGCAGGATATTACCGATGGTTCATCAGAGGTTTTTCAAAGATAGAAAATCCGATCACAGAATTGTAGAAGAAAAACAAGAAGTTTGTATGGACTGAGAAATTCATGGAAGCATTTCAAAGGCTCAATGAATTATTGACAACAACACTGATACTAAAATTCCTCGACATGGACAGGGAATTATTGGTATGCACGGATGCATCCCTGGAAGGATTAGGCAGAGTATTGATGCAATACGGTCGAGTGATCGCTTACATCTCAAGGAAATTAAGAAAGCATGAGGAGAACTATGCAACACATGATTTGGATTTATCGGCCATTGTGTATTCCTTGAGAGTGTGGAGACACTATTTGATCGGACGAAAATTTGAACTAAAAAGAGATCATTGTGGATTGCAACACATATTTACGTAGAGTGACTTGAACGCGCGGCAAAGGCATTGGTCATAATTTCTTAGAGAATATGATTTTGAGATTACTTAGATAAAAGGAACAATTAACTGAGTGGAAGATGCATTGAGTCGAAGACCCTGCATATTATTGGTGATACTTCTTTAGACGAATCTTCAAGAAAATATTCTAGCTATAAAGTTCGACGATGACTGGTATAAAGAGGTTAGGAAAATATCGGACAAGCCACCATGATGGTACCAAAGTTTGAAGAATATAGATTGGACAACAATGGATTAATGAGGTATAATAACTGGATTTATGTATTTCCTAATGAATAATTGGGAATTTTGATTTTAAGTGAAGTTCATAGAGCAGTGTACATTGCCCATCCATGAGTCACGAAGATGAGGGAATACCTTAAGCCATTATTCTTCTGGAAAGGAATGAAAGGAGACATAGTTAGTTATGTGGCATGATGTCTATAATGTTAGAAAGTGATGGTTGTACATAGACATCCGACAAGATTACTACAACCGTGTGTTATTCTGGAGTCGAAATGGGAGGTCATTTTGATGGAATTTATTGTTAAATTTCCACTGACGGAAAGGAGGCACAACTCGATTTTCTTGGTAGTTGACACTATGACAAAGAGTGCACATTTTATTCCTGTGCGTATGATGTATCAGGAACCAGACATAGCTAGAGTTTTTATCAGTGAGATTGTGAGGTTACATGGTGTGCCTAAAAGGTTCATATCTGATAGGGGATCGGTGTTTACAAGATTTTTTGGACCATTTTCCAAGAGGCCTTGGGGATAAACCTAAACTTTAGTACAACATATCACCCTAAGATGAACAAGCATACAAAAAGAACACAACGAATTTTGGAAGATATGTTGCATATGCATGTAATGGACCAAAATAAATGTTGAGAAGAGTTCTTGCCATTGGTAGAGTTTGTGTACAACAACAACTATAAAAGTACCATTAAGATGGCACCATTTGAGTTTCTTTATGAGAGACCATGTTGAATGCCATTGAGTTGGGATTGACTTGAGGGTAGGGTCCCGGTAGGACCAAAAGTGATCCAAGAAAGGGAAGAACAAATGAAAACGATAAGAAAAATGATTAAAGAAGCGCAAGATCATTGTAAGAGTTATGTTGATGCACATCGCATTGAATGAAATTATGAATATTGTGACCGAGTTTTCCTGTAGGTGAAACCGCACCAAAGTTCGATCAATTTTGGAAAGAGTGCTAAACTCTCTCCTAGGTTTGTTGGACCCTTTGAGGTTTTTTAAAGGAAGGGAACTGTGGCCTATCAACTAGCCTTGCCTGATTCTTTTAGGTGTATGCACAATGTTTTTAATGTATCTATTTGAGACATTATGTTAGTGATCCTACACATATCATTGACATAAGTTCCTTGTAGGTGTCGGACGAGGGTGCACTCACAATAGAGCTAATACACATTCTATACCATCACATTCGATAGCCATGTCATCGAACATATGATCAGGTAAAGCTCCAGTGGGATAATTATAGTCTTCACTCAACTACCTGGGAGGATGCATATGATATGCGCTAGCATTTTCCATATTTTTTTGATAGATAAGGCATATCGATCTTGCTAGATACTATATCTACTACATCTTATATACTATACAAATTTGGGACAGAGTTTAAAACAAGAGGGGGTGTATGTAACATCTCGCTCTTGTGAGCACATGTTATCGACTTATTCTTTGAGGACACTAGTGTGCAAGTGATCCAGTTATACTACATGATTGTATATTTCGCTTATTGATCTTTATGATGATGTTGATGGTTATGATTTGATGTTATTGATATATGTGTATTGACAAATGCTATTGATGATCTTTTCCTAAGTGTGCAAGACACTTGATAGATTGTGGATGTCGATGGCATCAATGGATCCCCTTGGACTCTAGCTTGAGTCAAGGAGTGGATTGCATTGATTTAATTGCTTCATTTATGCATATGTGATATATGATCGATTATATATTACGATGTTGTATATGGATCATTAATAGTGTTTCATTGATGAATGCAAGATAACGATTTCTTACTAATCTAACTCACATAAGGAGTAAAGGGGACATGCACATAAACCACATATTGAGGGAGAAGTGTGGCAGAGTCCCTATGACAACCTACTAGAACTCCCACTATGGCTCGAATTGTAGGTTAACGATTACCTAGTTTGAGAGATCCACGATGTCATGAGGGAAGACTGAGACAGTCGCTCACAAAGATTCTAAGGGGTGCGCAATAAGGCAGGGTCCTTATTCCTTAGAATCCCTTAGTCTCTCACAAGGTTGTATGAATGGAGTGCTAACTCCAGGGATTGGAAAACTACCCAAACCAGTCAAAGGCGAGTGGCACCCTTGGAGCATGTTGTGCATCTTGAAGGGCATGTCGTGGAAATAAAACGTGAGTCAATGATTCTAGGTGGCCTAGAAAACCTTGAGTGAATAACTAAAACCTATAAAATATTTAAGCATTGTTGGATTTAATTAATTAATAAATTAAGGATTGAATTAATTAATTGTGAATCCCCAAATGAAAATCTAAGACTATGAAAAAAAAAATCCTAAGTTGGTAAGAAGACTAAAACTAAATTATTAACTAATCAAATAGGAATGAGGTAAAACAATTGAGAAATTAAGAAAAATAAAATAAACCTAAAGGTTGATTTAATACACCTATGTGCCAAAAAATACCAAATTGGAATTTAAGGTAAGAAATGAATAAAGTTGAAAGAATGTGTACACATATAAAAGTATCTAGAGTCTAGTTAACACTAGTCTAACTAGAAGTAGATTCCTATTTTAACTCAACTCAGATTTAGTAAGGCGTTAATAATTAAATGGGAGTAAAGGGAATAAAGAGACAACTAGGAGAGAATTAAGGAGAACTTTTAGGAAGAGTGAGGGGAATTGACTTTAAAATTAAATTATAATATGTATTTACTTGTACAATTTGGGGAAAGTGTGACAAGTGTATAAGGGGAATAATCCTCAATTATTTAATTAAAAAGTGAATTAATTGTGCAAGTGGGAATGTGTTACATTGTAGGGATTTTCATTGGTTTTACCTGTGAGAGTTGGGATACCTAGCTTCAGAGAGAGTGTTGGATCTACCTTGCCAATAAATCTTGTTGCTAGAGTCTTATGGTTGTGTGTGTGGCCCCTTTGCAGCTCGGGGGGATAAGGGGGAATAAAAATAACCATAATGTTGGTTGGGAGGTACTAGTGAAGTCTCAGAGATTGGAAAGTGGGAGGAAGGAAGGATCGCCAACCGCCGAGGAAGGTCCTCCATCAATCACATTCACTGGTCATGGTATTTTATTGATAGCTATTAATTTGTATTAGAATATAAATTGTAAATTCGAATGCTTGTAAAGAAGTCAATTTCGATTAGTGATATATCTTTTTTTCCTACTTATTTGATCAATTTACCACGTATCTAGTTATGAAATTTTAATTAAATCCGTTATTGTTTATCATGCATGATTGTATTTAATTCCATTCAAAGAGGGAATGTGGACAAGATTTTTTAATCAAAATCTCTTGGCCCATTCTTATCATTAAAAACATTGGAAATCACATACCTCGTTGAGTTGTCAATACTAAGTTAATGGAGCATGTGATGTCAAATTGTGATGTGACTTAATGTTCGTAAAAGGTTTACCTGTGCACTTTGATGTGCATGCCTCTCGAACAATCAACTGGTTAAATCTTAGCTCCCCCCTTATCAAATTCGATTTTGCTGGGTTCCCTTTTTAATGTAAACCATCAAATGTTGGGGTAAGAGAATTTTACTTCTACTGAGTCGAATAATTGAATACCAATCTTATTCCTAGTTTAGTGGTTGTCCATTTTTTCAAGACGTAATAACCTTAGGAAGGAAACTCGGGTTGTTGTGTTCATTCAAGACTTCATAGGTAGAAAAGGGGGAGTGTATTTCTAAGTCAAAATTCAAAAAGTATAGGAACAAGATTGTGAAGGGGAGCCAACGAAACTGGTGGATGTTAAGGGATCCAAGCATGTGAGGAAATTTGATCGATAAATAGTTTCCATGTTCTAAGTATTTTGTTGATTTGGCTAAGCGATCAACTTCTCTATTCTGATAATGCAAGATGTGAAAGTAATGGATTTTGGGAAAAATATGTTTCAAAGAATTAATTCGCGTGTGAATACCACTAGAGGGATGAGTGGCAGAGGCTGAAAGTCCAAGGAGTTCCCTCATAACTATTTGAGAGTCTCCAATCACCATGAGGGCTTGGATGCTTGTTGAGTGTGCAATTTGGAGACCCATATAATGCTCACTTCACCCCTTAGCATACACGCAACATCAGGAATGGGATCCCCTTCTATATTAAAATTCCTTCAGACTATCCCAATTCCCTTCCAATGATCTAGCACAAGCTACCCATGAAATATCTTCACGTGACTCTAGGGTTTCTTAGTTGTAGGACAAATTTCCTTCTACAAAAACCATCAATATAGTCACCTACTGGGATAAACCAATTCTATTAGTGTAAACTACTAAAAACTTCCTTACAATTTCACTATGGCCATTTCCATATTGAGAATGAATTAGCAACATAATCCTACATGAAAGTGCACCTTCAATTCTTTAGTGAATATTCATCGTAATCTTCTTTGTTTTAATTATTATGGTAGCATTAAAACTTAGAGAAAAATATTTCCAATAGAAAAATAATTGATTCCTTTCTTCGATGGATAAAAGCATAGAATATATTTGCATGAAAATTGTTCACCATATGTTTTGAATAAAATCCCATGTTTCACCTTTAATCCCAAATATTAGAATAATATAAAATGGGTATTAATAATCAAGGGGTTTAAGGACCTAGGTAAAAAAAGTTGACTTAGTTCCTTTCCTCTTAACCCGCTTAAGCCTCCTATAAGCCCCATTTCACTTTCCTCACTTGTGGAAATATATCCCCCATATCTTTCTAGTCCTTATTCATTTAAAACCTATTAGAATTTTGTGATGCTCATTTTACCATAGAAAATGTTACACCATTGTCACCCAATCATAGGCACTTACATGTACCACCCCATATCAAACTAACCTTTTCTTAAATAGAATTCATACACAAAGAAAGTCCTAAAACTTAGCCTAAAATACCAACATGGTTCCAGTAGAAACATAATACCAAGAGAGTGTACCTTAACCAAATGCAGCACACAAGAGAGAGATAATAGAAATACTAAGCAAGGAGAGACTTCACCACTACAATTGTCGTGTCACCATCCTCAAACTTGTCCCTCCTTCTCTATCACCACTACAGCTACTACAACTGATGCTCCTCATACTTGCACCCTACATGAGTGAGTGAGAGTGTGTAAATGAGGTAGCCCCTTACCTCTATTTATACTATCTTTTTCCAAGTAACTTTTCATGTGGGTTCGACTTCTCTTTCTGGAGAATTCTAATTCTTTATTAATATTCTCCTTGGGAAAAATTATCTTATAGCATATTTCCATTTATGTTTAATGGTTCTCTTGCTTCCAGAATATTCTATTCTAAGCATAAAGGTTATATCGGAGGTTGATACCTTCTACAACTACGAAAACATCAACACTCCCTCTTAGATAGGGATGTATTAACTATGATGTTCTTCAATTAATGGTCTCATTCACATCCATCCATATCACATGGCACGGGAAAGACTCACATGGTGTTGTAGACTAGTCTACAGGTAATATCACCATAGCCACACTGGTTATCTCATGATCGAACAAATAATGTCACAAGTATCACCATCATATCCAAACATGCTCTGCATAGTCACACACAAACTATATGATGGTTATGTCATAGTAATGCATCTGGAGCCTCATCAACATATGTAGAATCTATCTAGTGGGAACAAAATTTTATTCCTCTTGGACCTTATGGGTCTCAATGTCCTTTTGGACCTTATGTCATTACACTACTTAATCTGTCTCACTCAAAGCTATGCAACTAACTAGTTCACATAGAACTACATAACTTCCCAATCCACATGGAGTTTGGGAAATTATCTAGTTTAGCCATTTCACACAAAATTGCACCACTACCTAATCCATACAGAGTCTGGGAATCTATCCAGTTTATTTATTTCACACATAACTGTGCTACTACCCAATCCATATAGAGTGTGAGAAACTATCTAGTCTAGTCAATTCACACAAAACTATGCTATTAACCAATCCATACAGAGTTTTGGAAACTAACCTGTCTATAAAAAACTACCCATTGGTGCCACACTCTGTAAGCTATTGCCCCCTAGAATCACATATGTGACTCATCATTCCCTCTTACATGGGAAAACCTTCTGGACCAGGCCAATATTGTCCCTAAGGTACTCCAAATTTACCTTTGACAGAGGCTTGGTCAACACATCTTCTACCGGCTCATATGTGCCAATATACTAGAGCTTCACATCTCCCTTTTGAATGAGGTCTCAGATATAATGGTAATTGATCTCGATGTTGTTGGAATTTTCATAAAACACATGGTTCACAAACAAATTTATACAACTCTGGTTGTCAAAAAAAATATAAGTCACCTCCAACTCGAGATCAAACAACCCTGCAAGCAACATTTGAATCCACACAACTTCGCTACTAGTTTAAAATACTGCTATACATATTCTACCTCACTCATACTAAGTGACACACTATTCTTCTTCCTTCTAATCGACAAAATCATAGATGACCCCAAACTAAAGAAACATCTTGATGTACTCTTCCAATATGTGACACTACCAAACCAACCTGAATCAACATAGCCTTGCACTCTTATCTTACAATATGAAACATATCAAAGTCCAAATTATATCGTACCATTTAGGTTCCTTAATACGTGATTTGATGCAATCAAGTGAACACATCTTAGTTCAACCATATACTGAATCAAGGTGATCACGTAAAGAATATATATATCCTAGTATTCATCAAATACATCAATGAACCAACGTATTCCAGTGCATGGTGACATCCACTGTCTTTGAAGAAGTATCACTCAATAACGTCAAGTTCATCACCATCAGTGTAGGGATGGATTTACAATCCATGAGTTTGAATATATTCAATATTTCTACCACATATTTTCCTTGGCTAAGGAAAATCTCATCCGGTTTCTACAACATCTCTAGAGACAAGAAACAATGCATCATACCTAGCTCTTTCACCTCGAAATCTGATGCAAGCTTTCTCTTGCACTCAACAATGAGCTTATCATTTCTTGTTAGAAACAAGTCATCTGCATTTAACATCAATATCACTGGTCCACTATCCTCAACCTTGTAATAAAGGTTAGGATCTTCTTTACTCTTGGTAAAACCCAAGCTCATTAGAAAGTTGTCAATTATATCGTACCATGCCCTGTGTGGTTGTTTCAATTCATACAAGGATTTCTTCAATCTGCACACATTTGTCTACCTGTCATGTGTCTCGAATCCTTGTGGCTACTCAATGTACACTTCCTTCTCCACTACACCATTCAAAAAAAATTGTCGTCATGTCCATGTAATGGATCTTCCCTTTAATTACAACAACTATCACAAGTGTAGTTATAATTGAAGTGTATCTCACCACAGGAGAAAATGTCTCCTCATAATCTATAACTTCTTTCCTCGAGAACCCACTAGCCACAAATATTACCTTATACTTCTCAATATTTACATCTATTGAATGTTTCATCTTGTAGATCCATTTGGAACTCACAACTGATTTCTCTTTCAGTTTCAGAACCACATCCAAAACATCATTATTAATTACGAATTGGTATTCCTCAGTCATGGAATCCTTCCATACTTTCTTATTTGCGGCCTCTTTATAATAGGTAGGATCAACACCAATGATATCATATAACAATGCCACAAAACTAGAATATGGTTGAGGTTTCTATATTTCTCTGAAAGATCCATGTGGAGAACCATACTTCCTGACATCCTGAATAATCTCACAAGCCCAAGTTGATCTTCTTTTCTCCGTACTCATTTTTGTAGCTCTTTGGGGTTCTTCCATGTAATGGTCCTCTAGACCATGCTCTTCTGGCACAACATAATTACCTACATTTGTATCTACAACTCTAGGAGCTTCAGGATCCTATTCATGTATCTCATTCATATGGTGTTGCCTCAATCCCCTGAAAGATGCATCCTCATCAAAGCTGATATCTCTGCTAATCTCGGTCTACGTGTAACCAGGGATGTCAACTCTTTATTCCTTCGATGTCTCAATATATCCATGATATATCCTTCTTTCCTAAAGGATCCAACTTCGATCTCTTATCTTTGTGAACATGCTCATACACTAGACAACAAAATATCCTCATGTGGCTGACCTCTGGCTTTTCTCATGTAAACATTTCTTCTGGTGTCTTGTTCCCAAGAACATAGTGAGGACTTTTGTTCTACACATATGCAATGGTCGGGCTTGATTTTTCCCATAGTTTCATAATAAAGTCTTGATCATGAATCATATCCTTCGTTGCTTCTGTTATCGTTTGATTCTCTCTTTCTGCCACACCATTCTGCGAAGTTTTGTAGGGAATAATGAGCTCCCTCTTAATCCCAACTTCTTTGCAGAATGCTTTGAACTGTTCTGATGTGAACTCTCCTCCATTATCCAACCTTAAAATATTTATCTTCTTTTCATAAATATTTTTTGCAAGGGATTTGAATTCCTTGAACTTGTTGAATACTTCACTTTTTGTTTTCAAGAAATAAATCCAATTCTTACATGAGAAATCATCAATAAATGAAACATAATATACATACCCACTAAGTGAAGTAGTTTTCATTGGTCCACACACGTATGAATGAACAATGTACAAAACTCCTTTGGATTTTTTGTCACTGCCTGGAAATAGATTCTTCACGTTCTTTCCTTATGCACATCCTTTGCGGATACCTTCATGATCCACCTAAATTTATGGAAATCTTGTTACCATGTTGCTTACGATCACTAAATCTTTGTAATGTAAGTAAGCAAATCTTCTATTCCATAGCTATCTTGGATTTACTATGTTGAATCTAAGTGTCCCTTTAATTTGAATAGACCTCCTTCTTGGACACCCATCACAATATCATCATCAATAGACTTTCCTCTTGGCCACATGAGAACTTCACCATCAATACAAGAAACTTTGAATAATGGAAAATATACATAGATCTCCTAACAGGAAAAAAAAAATATGATCAAGGAAGAAGAGGATCATTTGATCTCATCACTAAGTCCAGTTGGAGCTTATGTTCCTAGAATAGGCTGGAAATAATTAGAAGAAGAAGGAAGGGAATACCAATATATTTGGAGGTAAAAAATTATTTGGAGACTAAAATCCCCCTCCAAAAAACATGATCTTTATCTCATTAATTTTACACTGAAATTTTCCCACATGGGATGTTGTTCATAAGATGAATTTATAAATCTAGGATGGTGATGTCAGTGTCACAAATAAGAAGAAACTATAGTTCATCTCATGTTGAAATGTTCACACTCAAAGGAGGTATGGAAAGAGGTGGAAATATTAATAGTGAGTGGGAATCTTTGAGAATGAGAAAATATTGATGTGGCCTTTAGAACTTAGTGTAATACAAAGGATACTTCCAAGATTAAATCACTTCTACTTAACATTGTCTCGGGGCAATGTCTTTCTAGAAATCTAAATGTGTTTGAAGACAAAGAGAAACTTCCCCTCAAATATGTTGTCCAATCCTTAGATATTTTAGATTCCCACCCACAAGTGCAAGAAATTCTATCTCTCAAATGCAAGGTGAAGTGTCTATAAATAAGGATATTCCATGGAATTGTTTTTATGGTGTCTCATAGTGGAACCCCTCTAAGGGAGGCTAAGGAGGCATATTGTACTTATCATCAGATCACAATATCTATTTTAAAGATGGAGTTAGTCAAGAAACTAAGAAAATCTGTGAATAGATTCCTTTAAAGATGTCCTAAAGCTTGTACACGAATATGGTTTAATCCAATTACAAATTTTTGGAGACAAAAATCTAGTTATCCAATGGATGCGAAAAGAAATTGCACTAAAAAGATTTACATTATGACCCATATATTATGAATTTCTCAATCTACTGACATCTTTCTCATATACATCTTTATCCCATATTTATAACGACAAGAACATTATTGCACATGGACCCTAGAAGGATGACATTGGACTAGATCGAGGAACTTGGATTGTTTCAGAAAGCTAGAATGGAGATACTAGAAAATATACTTATGAACCATGGACCTAAATATAACCATAACAGTTTCTATC
Organism: Picea glauca; assembly: GCA_000966675.3. NCBI lineage: Eukaryota > Viridiplantae > Streptophyta > Pinopsida > Pinales > Pinaceae > Picea > Picea glauca. The sequence goes on from JZKD02S1624457.1 coordinate 367,765, forward strand.
TTAGTTGTTGGTTAATGATAGACTTTCATTGATCTCTAGATGAAGGACTAATGTACATTTTTTAATTCTTTTTTGTCTCTTTTTGAGGAGGCTATTGATGTAACTATATTAGAACTTACAGTTTTTTGGTTATGAAGGAATGGACGATTAGGCATAAGAATGTCATGTAAATGGATTAAAATCACTTATGAATGCCTTGGGAAATTGAGAATGTATTTTTTCGTATACTCATAAAAATACATTTTTTCTTTGGATATGTGTGTGTGTCTGTGAAGAAATAACATAGATCCATATTAACTCCATGTCTATGAGGAGAATTGTATTAGATTTATTCTTTTTCTTTCTAACTTCAAGACGGATAAGTCTAAAATAATTCACCTACTACAATTACTTAAATGTATAAGTTTCATTACATGCACCAAACCCTTGGTGCAATCTTTTTTTTTCCTTACAAGTAATTATTATATAAAAAAAATATTTTTATATGTTTAATTAATATATATATGATGATGATGATTAACGTCCACTAAGACCTAATTGGTCTATCGAACCTTAAGATGATAAGTGATTACTTGTGATTCTTTAGAATTTTGTTTCTGTGCTCGAAAAGCATTAAGAAAAGCTTTCCAAGATCACTATACTTTTGTTGAGTTAAGACGTTAGGAAGGTTGGTAGTGTGATCAATATTTTGAAAATGAGATCTAATATGGGTATAGGCTGGACAATCTAAGAGAAATTGCTTTTCATCTTCA
>JZKD02S1624457.1:398560-408904 GCA_000966675.3 Picea glauca
TTATTCTTTATGGATGTGAAGTCTGGGGATGTAGTATCTCTCGTGAATCCGGGAGAAAGATAGAGAAAATACAAAATAATTTTATAACCTATAATCTCAAAATTAAAGGAAATACACCCTATCCCATCCTCCTCCTAGAAAAAAGCCTCTCCCCCATTGAGAGAATGACTATGAGGAAAAAATGTGGTGTGATAAAGAGTTAGAGGAAAAAAGAAAAGTAAGGTATTATAAAGATGTAATCAACCCTAATCTAGAAGATCAAAATTATCTATCTGTTTTTCCCGGTGTAAACAAAAAAATAAGCATTGCTAAGATAAGAACAAATTCTCACGAGATCCATAGTGAAACTGGGCATTGGTCAATTCCTAAAATGCCATGGGATGAAAGAGTGTGTCACCTTTGTGACACTAAGAAGGTTGAAGATCAAAAGCAATTTCTCTTAGATTGTCCAGCCTATACCCATATTAGATCTCATTTTCAAAATATTGATCACACTACCAACCTTCCTAACGTCTTAACTCAACAAAAGTATGGTGATCTTGGAAAGCTTCTCTTAATGCTTTTCGAGCACATAAACAAAATTCTAAAGAATCACAAGTAATCACTTATCATCTTAAGGTCTGATAGACCAATTAGGTGTTAGTGGACGTTAATCATCATCATCATATACATACATATATATATATATATATATATATATATATATATTAATTAAACATATAAAAATATTTTTTTTATATAATAATTACTTGTAAGGAAACAAAAGGATTGCACCAAGGGTTTGGTGCATGGAATGAAACTTATACATTTAAGTAATTGTAGTAGGTGAATTATTTTAGACTTATCCATCTTGAAGTTAGAAAGAAAAAGAATAAGTCTAATACAATTCTCCTCATAGACATGGAGTTAATATGGATCTATGTTATTTCTTCATAGACACACACACATATCCAAAGAAAAAATGTATTTTTATGAGTATACGAAAAAATACATTCTCGTTTTCCCAAGGCATTCATAAGTGATTTTAATCCATTTACATGACATTCTTATGCCTAATCCTCCATTCCTTCATAACCAAAAAACTGTAAGTTCTAATATAGTTACATCAATAGCCTCCTCAAAAAGAGACAAAAAAGAATTAAAAAATGTACATTAGTCTTTCATCTAGAGATCAATGAAAGTCTATCATTAACCAACAACTAAGATAGAAACTGTTATGGTTATATTTAGGTCCATGGTTCATAAGTATATTTTCTAGTATCTCCATTCTAGCTTTCTGAAACAATCCAAGTTCCTCGATCTAGTCCAATGTCATCCTTCTAGGGTCCATGTGCAATAATGTTCTTGTCTTTATAAATATGGGATAAAGATGTATATGAGAAGGATGTTAGTAGATTGAGAAATTCATAATATATGGGTCATAATGTAAATCTTTTTAGTGCAATTTCTTTTCGCATCCATTGGATAACTAGATTTTAGTCTCCAAAAATTTGTAATTGGGTTAAACCATATTCTTGTACAAGCTTTAGGACATCTTTAAAGGAATCTATTCACAGATTTTCTTAGTTTCTTGACTTACTGCATCTTTAAAATAGATATTGTGATCTGATGATAAGTACAATATGCCTCCTTAGCCTCCCTTAGAGGGGTTCCACTATGAGACACCATAAAAACAAGTCCATGGAATATCCTTATTTATAGACACTTCACCTTGCATTTGAGAGATAGAATTTGTTGCACTTGTGGGTGGGAATCTAAAATATCTAAGGGTTGGACAACATATTTGAGGGGAAATTTCTCTTTGTCTTCAAACACATTTAGATTTCTAGAAAGACATTGTCCCGAGACAATGTTAAGTAAAAGTGCTTTAATCTTGGAAGTATCCTTTGTATTACACTAAGTTCTAAAGGCCACATCAAGATTTCCTCATTCTCAAAGATTCCCACTCATTATTAATATTTCCACCTCTTTCCATACCTCCTTTGAGTGTGAAAATTTCAACATGAGATGAACTATAGTTTCTTCTTATTTGTGACACTGACATCACCATCCTAGCTTTATAAATTCATCTTATGAACAACATCCCATGTGGGAAAATTTTAGTGTAAAATTAATGAGATAAAGATCATGTTTTTTGGAGGGGGATTTTAGTCTCCAAATAATTTTTTACCTCCAAATCTATTGGTATTCCCTTCCTTCTTCTTCTAGTTATTTTCAGCCTATTCTAGGAACATAAGCTCCAACTGGACTCAGTGATGAGATCAAATGATCCTCTTCTTCCTTGATCATATTTTTTTTTCCTGTTAGGAGATCTATGTATATTTTCCATTATTCAGAGTTGCTTGTATTGATGGTGAAGTTCTCATGTGACCAAGAGGAAAGTCTATTGATGATGATATTGTGATGGGTGTCCAAGAAGGAGGTCTATTCAAATTAAAGGGACACTTAGATTCAACATTAGTACACAACACAGTAAATCCAAGATAGCTATGGAATAGAAGATTTGCTTACTTACATTACAAATATTTAGTGATCGTAAGCAACATGGTAACAAGCTTTCCATAAATTTAGGTGGATCATGAAGGTATCCACAAAGGATGTGCATAAGGAAAGAACGTGAAGAATCTATTTCCAGGCAGTGACAAAAAATCCAAAGGAGTTTTGTACATTGTGCATTCATACGTGTGTGGACCAATGAAAACTACTTCACTTAGTGTGTATGTATATTATGTTTCATTTATTGATGATTTCTCATGTAAGAATTGGATTTATTTCTTGAAAACAAAAAGCGAAGTATTCAACAAGTTCAAGGAATTCAAATCCCTTGCAGAAAATATTTATGAAAAGAAGATAATTGTTTTAAGGTTGGATAATGGAGGAGAGTTCACATCAGAAGAGTTCAAAGCATTCTACAAAGAAGTTGGGATTAAGAGGGAGCTCATTATTCCCTACAAAACTTCGCAGAATGGTGTGGCAGAAAGAAAGAATCAAACGATAATGGAAGCAATGAAGGATATGATTCATGATAAAAACTTTATTATGAAACTATGGGAAAAATCAAGTCCTCCCATTGTATATGTGTAGAACAAAAGTCCTCACTATGTCCTTGGGAACAAGACACCAGAAGAAATGTTTACATGAGAAAAGCCAGAGGTCAGCCACATGAGGATATTTTGTTGTCTAGTGTATGAGCATGTTCCCAAATATAAGAGATAGAAGTTTGATCCTTTAGGAAAGAAGGATATATCATGGATATATTGAGACATCGAAGGAATAAAGAGTTGACATCCCTGGTTACACGTAGATCGATATTAGCAGAGATATTAGCTTTGATGAGGATGCATCTTTCAGTGGATTGAGGCAACACCATACGAATGAGATGCATGATGAGGATCCTTTATCTCCTAGAGTTGTAGATACAAATGTAGGTAATTATGTTGTGCCAGAAGAGCATGGTCTAGAGGACCATTACATGGAAGAACCCCAAAGTGCTGCAAAAATGAGTACGGAGAAAAGAAGATCAACTTGGGTTTGTGAGATTATTCAGGAAGTCAGGAAGTATGGTGCTCCACATGGATCTTTCAGAGAAATATAGAAAGCTCAACCATATTCTATTTATGTGGCATTGTTATATGATATCATTGGTGTTGATCCTACCTGTTATAAAGAGGCCGCAAAGAAGAAAGTATGGAAGGATTCCATGACTGAGGAATACCAATCTATAATTAATAATGATGTTTTGGATGTGGTTTTGAAACTGAAAGAGAAATCAGTTGTGAGTTCCAAATGGATCTACAAGATGAAAAATTCAATAGAGGTAAGTATCGAGAAGTATAAGGTAATATTTGTGGCTAGTGGGTTCTTGAGGAAAGAAGTTATAGATTATGAGGAGACATTTTCTCCTGTGGTGAGATACACTTCGATTATAACTACACTTGTGATAGTTGCTGTAATTAAATGGAAGATCCATTACATGGACATGACAACAATTTTTTTTGAATGGTGTAGTGGAGAAGGAAGTGTACATTGAGTAGCCACAAGGATTTGAGACACATGACAGGTAGAAAAATGTGTGCAAATTGAAGAAATCCTTGTATGGATTGAAACAACCACACAAGGCATGGTACGATATAATTGACAAGTTTCTAATGAGCTTGGGTTTTACCAAGAGTAAAGAAGATCCTAACCTTTATTACAAGGTTGAGGATAGTGGACCAGTGATATTGATGTTATGTGCAGATGACTTGTTTCTAACAAGAAATGATAAGCTCATTGCTGAGTGCAAGAGAAAGCTTGCATCAGATTTCAAGGTGAAAGAGCTAGGTATGATGCATTGTTTCTTGTCTCTAGAGATGTTGTAGAAACCGGATGAGATTATCCTTAGACAAGGAAAATATGTGGTAGAAATATTGAATATATTCAAACTCATGGATTGTAAATCCTTCCCTACACTGATGGTGATGAACCTGACATTATTGAGTGATACTTCTTCAAAGACAGTGGATGTCACCATGCACTGGAATATGTTTGGTTCATTGATGTATTTGATGAATACTAGGATATATATATTCTTTGTGGTGATCAGATTGATTGAGTATATGGTTGAACCAAGATGTGTTCACTTGATTGCATCAAATCACCTATTAAGGAACCTAAATGGTACGATATAATTTGGACTTTGATATATTTCATATTGTAAGATAAGAGTGCACGGATATGCTGATTCAGATTGGTTTGGTAGTGTCACATATTGGAAGAGTACATCAAGATGTTTCTTTAGTTTGGGGTCATCTATGATTTTGTGGATTAGAAGGAAGAAGAATAGTGTGTCACTTAGTATGAGTGAGGTAGAATATGTATAGCAGTATTTTAAACTAGTAGCGAAGTTGTGTGGATTCAAATGTTGCTTGCAGGGTTGTTTGATCTCGAGTTGGAGGTGACTTATATTTTTTGTGACAACCATAGTTGTATAAATTTGTCTGTGAACCATGTGTTTTATGAAAATTCCAACAACATCTATATCATTACCATTATATCTGAGACCTCATTCAAAAGGGATATGTGAAGCTCTAGTATATTGGCACATATGAGCCGATAGAAGATGTGTTGACCAAGCCTCTGTCAAAGGTAAATTTGGAGTACTTTAGGGACAATATTGGCCTGTCCAGAAGGTCTTCCCATGTAAGAGGGAATGATGAGTGACATATGTGATTCTAGAGGGCAGTATCTTACAGAGTGTGGCAACAATGGGTAGTTTTTTATAGACACGTTAGTTTCCAAAACTTTGTATGGATTGGTTAATAGCATAGTTGTGTGTGAATTGACTAGACTAGATAGTTTCTCACACTCTGTATGGATTGGGTAGTAGCACAGTTATGTGTGAAATAAATAAACTGGATAGATTCCTAGACTCTGTATGGATTAGGTAGTAGTGCAATTTTGTGTGAAATGGCTAAACTAGATAGTTTCCCAAACTCCATGTGGATTGGGAAGTTATATAGTTCTATGTGAACTAGTTAGTTGCATAGCTTTGAGTGAGCTAGATTAAGTAATGTAATGACATAAGGTCCAAAAGGACGTTGAAACCCATAAGGTCCAAGAGTAATAAAATGTTGTTCCCACTAGACAGATTCTACATATGTTGATGAGGCTCCAGATGCATGACTATGACATAACCATCATATAGTTTGTGTGTGACTATGGAGAACCTCTTTGGATATGATGGTGATACTTGTGACATTATTTGTTCGATCATGAGATAACTAATGTGGCTATGGTGATATTACCTGTAGACTGGTCTACAAGACCATGTGAGTCTTTCCCATCCCATGTGATATGGATGGATGTGAATGAGACCATTAATTGAAGAACATCATAGTTAATACATCCCTATCTAAGAGGGAGTGTTGATGTTTTCGTAGTTGTAGGAGGTATTAACCTTCGGTATAACCTTTATGCTTAGAATAGAATATTTTGGAAGGAAGAGAACCATTAAACATAAATGGAAATATGCTATAAGATAATTTTTCCCAAGGAGAATATTAATAAAGAATTAGAATTCTCCAGAAAGAGAAGTCGACCCCACATGAAAAGTCACTTGGAAAAAGATAGTATAAATAGAGGTAAGGTGCTACCTCATTTACACACTCTCACTCACTCATCTAAAGTGAAAGTATGAGGAGCATCAGTTGTAGTAGATGCAGTGGTGATAGAGAAGGAGGGACAAGTTTGAGGATGGTGACACAAAAATTGTAGTGGTGAAGTCTCTCCTTGCTCAGTATTTCTATTATCTATCTCTTGTGTGCTTCACTTGGTTAAGGTACACTCTCTTGGTATTATGTTTCTACTGGAACCATGTTGGTATTTTAGGCTAAGTTTTAGGACTTTCTTCGTATATGAATTCTATTTAAGAAAAGGTTAGTGTGATATGGGGTGGTACATGTAAGTGCCTATGATTGGGTGAAAATGGTGTAACATTTTCTATGGTAAAACGAGCATACCAAAATTTTAACAGGTTTTAAATGAATAAGGACTAGAAAGATATGGGGGATATATTTCCACAAGTGAGGAAAGTGAAATGGGGCTTATAGGAGGCTTAAGGGGGTTAAGAGGAAAGGAACTAAGTCAACTTTTTTTACCTAGGTCCTTAAACCCCTTGACTATTAATACCCATTTTATATTATTCTAATATTTGGGATTAAAGGTGAAACATGGGATTTTATTCAGAACATATGGTGAACAATTTTCATGCAAATATATTATATGCTTTTATCCATCTAAGAAAGGAATCAATTATTTTTCTATTGGAAATATTTTTCTCTAAGTTTTAATGCTACCATAATAATTAAAACAAAGAAGATTACAATGAATATTCACTAAAGAATTGAAGGTGCACTTTCACGTAGGATTATGTTGCTAATTCATTCTCAATATGGAAATGGCCATAGTGACATTGTCAGGAAGTTTTTAGTAGTTTACACTAATAGAATTGGTTTATCCCAGTAGGTGACTATATTGATGGTTTATGTAGAAGGAAATTTGTCCTACAACTAAGAAACCCTAGAGTCACGTGAAGATATTTCATGGGTAGCTTGTGCTAGATCATTGGAAGGGAATTGGGATAGTCTGAAGGAATTTTAATATAGAAGGGGATCCCATTCCTGATGTTGCGTGTATGCTAAGGGGTGAAGTGAGCATTATATGGGTCTCCAAATTGCACACTCAAGAAGCATCCAAGCCCTCATGGTGATTGGAGACTCTCAAATAGTTATGAGGGAACTCCTTGGACTTTCAACCTCTGCCACTCATCCCTCCAGTGGTATTCACACGTGAAATAATTCTTTGAAACATATTTTTCCCAAAATCCATTACTTTCACATCCTGCATTATCAGAATAGAGAAGTTGATCACTTAGCCAAATCAACAAAATACTTAGAACATGGCAACTATTTATCAATCAAATTTCCTCACATGCTTGGCTCCCTTAACATCCACCAGTTTCGTCGGCTCCCCTTCACAATCTTGTTCCTATACTTTTTGAATTCTGACTTAGAAATACACTCCCCCTTTTCTACCTATGAAGTCTTGAACGAACACAACAAACCGAGTTTCCTTCCTAAGGTTATTATGTCTTGAAAAAATGGACAACCACTAAACTAGGAATAAGATTGGTATTCAATTATCCGACTCAGTAGGAGTAAAATGCTCTTACCCCAACATTTGATGGTTTACATTAAAAAGGGAACCCACCAAAATCGAATTTTATAAGGGGGGAGCTAAGATTTAACCAGTTGATTGTTCGAGAGGCATGCACATCAAAGTGCACTGGTAAACCTTTTACGAACATTAAGTCACATCATAATTTGACATCACATGCTCCATTAACTTAGTATTGACAACTCAACGAGATATGCGATTTCCAATCTTTTTAATGATAAGAATGGGCCAAGAGATTTTGATTAAAAATTCCTGTCCACATTCCCTCTTATAATGGAATTAAATACAATCATGCATGATAAACAATAACGGATTTAATTAAAATTTCGTAACTAGATACGTGGTAAATTGATCAAATAAGTAGGAAAAAAAGATATATCACTAATCAAAATTGACTTCTTTACAAGCATTCGAATTTACAATTTATATTCTAATACAAATTAATAGCTATCAATAAAATACTGTGACGAGTGAATGTGATTGATGGAGGACCTTCCTCGGCGGCTGGCGATCCTTCCTTCCTCCCACTTTCCAATCTCTGAGACTTCACTAGTACCTCCCAACCAACGTTATGGGTATTTTTATTCCCCCTTATCCCCCCGAGCTACAAAGGGGCCACACACACAACCATAAGACTCTAGCGACAAGATTTCTTGGCAAGGTAGATCCAACACTCTCTCTGAAGCTAGGTATCCCAACTCTCACAAGTAAAACCAATGAAAATCCCTACAATGTAACACGTTCCCACTTGCACAATTAATTCACTTTTTAATTAAATAATTGAGGATTATTCCCCCTATACACTTGTCACACTTTCCCCAAATTGTATAAGTAAATACATATTATAATTTAATTTTAAAGTCAATTCCCCTCACTCTTCCTAAAAGTTCTCCTTAATTCTCTCCTAGTTGTCTCTTTATTCCCTTTACTCCCATTTAATTATTGACGCCTTACTAAATCTGAGTTGAGTTAAAATAGGAATCTACTTCTAGTTAGACTAGTGTTAACTAGACTCTAGTTGCTTTTATATGTGTACACATTCTTTCAACTTTATTCATTTCTTACCTTAAATTCCAATTTGGTATTTTTTGGCACATAGGTGTATTAAATCAACCTTTAGGTTTATTTTATTTTTCTTAATTTCTCAATTGTTTTACCTCATTCCTATTTGATTAGTTAATAATTTAGTTTTAGTCTTCTTACCAACTTAGGATTTTTTTTTTCATAGTCTTAGATTTTCATTTGGGGATTCACAATTAATTAATTCAATCCTTAATTTATTAATTAATTAAATCCAACAATGCTTAAATATTTTATAGGTTTTAGTTATTCACTCAAGGTTTTCTAGGCCACCTAGAATCATTGACTCACGTTTTATTTCCACGACATGCCCTTCAAGATGCACAACATGCTCCAAGGGTGCCACTCGCCTTTGACTGGTTTGGGTAGTTTTCCAATCCCTGGAGTTAGCACTCCATTCATACAACCTTGTGAGAGACTAAGGGATTCTAAGGAATAAGGACCCTGCCTTATTGCGCACCCCTTAGAATCTTTGTGAGCGACTGTCTCAGTCTTCCCTCATGACATCGTGGATCTCTCAAACTAGGTAATCGTTAACCTACAATTCGAGCCATAGTGGGAGTTCTAGTAGGTTGTCATAGGGACTCTGCCACACTTCTCCCTCAATATGTGGTTTATGTGCATGTCCCCTTTACTCCTTATGTGAGTTAGATTAGTAAGAAATCGTTATCTTGCATTCATCAATGAAACACTATTAATGATCCATATACAACATCGTAATATATAATCGATCATATATCACATATGCATAAATGAAGCAATTAAATCAATGCAATCCACTCCTTGACTCAAGCTAGAGTCCAAGGGGATCCATTGATGCCATCGACATCCACAATCTATCAAGTGTCTTGCACACTTAGGAAAAGATCATCAATAGCATTTGTCAATACACATATATCAATAACATCAAATCATAACCATCAACATCATCATAAAGATCAATAAGCGAAATATACAATCATGTAGTATAACTGGATCACTTGCACACTAGTGTCCTCAAAGAATAAGTCGATAACATGTGCTCACAAGAGCGAGATGTTACATACACCCCCTCTTGTTTTAAACTCTGTCCCAAATTTGTATAGTATATAAGATGTAGTAGATATAGTATCTAGCAAGATCGATATGCCTTATCTATCAAAAAAATATGGAAAATGCTAGCGCATATCATATGCATCCTCCCAGGTAGTTGAGTGAAGACTATAATTATCCCACTGGAGCTTTACCTGATCATATGTTCGATGACATGGCTATCGAATGTGATGGTATAGAATGTGTATTAGCTCTATTGTGAGTGCACCCTCGTCCGACACCTACAAGGAACTTATGTCAATGATATGTGTAGGATCACTAACATAATGTCTCAAATAGATACATTAAAAACATTGTGCATACACCTAAAAGAATCAGGCAAGGCTAGTTGATAGGCCACAGTTCCCTTCCTTTAAAAAACCTCAAAGGGTCCAACAAACCTAGGAGAGAGTTTAGCACTCTTTCCAAAATTGATCGAACTTTGGTGCGGTTTCACCTACAGGAAAACTCGGTCAC
>JZKD02S1624457.1:412713-428340 GCA_000966675.3 Picea glauca
AATTTATTTTAAAATGTAGAAACCTTCATGAATCTTACTAATACTTCATATGCCAACTATAAAATATTTGGCGATATTTTTGTAAAAATATTCAGATTTCTAAGTATTTTATATAATTTATATAAAATTTTGGTGATTTTTAGGGTAAAACAATTTTATCCTATAGAATTTGGGTGAATTGTTTTTATAATAAAAAAACTTGTTTTGGGAAAAGCCATGGAAAATTGGCCCATGAGTGAAATTTAGCCCCTAAAATCATCCTCGAGGTCCACGATGTCTACCTCCATGATGTCCTCTAACCATGATTACTAGATGGACAAGTTTAAATTTTAATTAGCGATAAGTTATTAATCAAGTTTTTAATACAGTGGAAGGCGTAATGAGCCCAAGTTGCAAGGTTGAACCTGTTATCAATACAAGAGTCACTCTAGGTTGTAAGTCGAGTGAGCTTGGTAACTTAATCAAATGCTCAATGAAATGTATGAAAATGGATAAAAAAATGAATACATATTTCAATAACTCCCTCGCTCAAGACACACTTGAACATATCCAGACATGAAAAGGCCCTCAAAAGTATTGATCAGATGGTTTATAACTGAGATGGATGAAGAACACTCACTATACCAACAATATCATATACATTAAAAACATACATGAAAGGATGACTATAAGAAGGAAAATTACTTATGTTTTTATGAACCGATGCAATGATTAAAAGACTTCAATCAATCATTGTATAAAAAAAATAAATGAAAATATCATTCAACCATAGGTATAGGAAAAGATTAATGAATAGAAATATGAACAAGAACTGAGAGAAGTGCTTATATTCTAGTATATATATCAAAAAGGTTTTTACAAAAAGAGTATACCAAAGTCTTTTGTTTCAAACCCCCTTTAGTTCCTCCCTTTGGTCCTCTTTATAGAGATTACATGCTCATCTAGATCCAAAATAAATGGATCTTATAACCTCTTTACCTGTCTTTATATATCGAAGTCAAATTCGAATTTATGAGGTGGATGGAAAATACAAACTGTCAAATTTATGGAAAATGATGCTCAAAGATTTACCTATATCTCCCAAATAAAAATATATGTTTGAAAATGGAGTGCTTCTTTTGAAAAGGACCCATTCTTTTGAAAAACCTCTCTCACTTTCCAAAAATACCTTTCCAACTCACCAGAATCTATCTCTAGAAAAGATGACTAAAACAGAAAAATACAGATTTTCCTGTTTCTTCTTACTAAAAAGTAGGTCAAATTAATGACTTGTCCCCTTGATATATTCCACCAGGAATTCAACCCTAAAAGCGTCTTATTATATTTATGTTGGGGATCCTAAAATATGGATTTGAAAACCACTTGGCAAAGCAAAATCTAATCTATCAAAAAAATAGGATTTGAGATCCTAAAAATCAAGGGATAAGAATCTGTTTCAAAGTTCGAGTCTTCAAATGCCACACGAACCATCCTGGAGGAGAAAAAGTCTTGGTCGAACTGTCATCACCAGCTGGAGTATTATCCATCACTAGAAAAGTTGAATAAGAAGTCAAATCTAACCCAAACTCTTCCACGTTGAAAACAGACTAGTTTGCAGCGCAGATATTGTAAAAAAGGCAGGTTGCGCTGTAAACTCATGTAGGTGACTGTTTTCACAAAATTGCATCAAAATATTTTGAATTTGCAAGATGAATTTTGGATAGGTTTCATTAGGTCTAGTATAACATAGTAAATCCTCCAAAATTCTGAGAAAATCCCAATCCATCCATTTAACTCTCTCATACTTCCTTATGAACAATTAGAGTTTATGACTAGGTATAAAACTTCAAACGCTTTGGGAAAACACACAGTGTTCCTAAAGATTCTATACATATGCATGATTCCTTTAGAACTTGAAGAAGAACCCCTGCAAATTCTTTACCATAATCATTTTCACCTTGAACTTTGTTTGTTTCTTGTTGAATATGGACGAGTTTGGAGCGCATTGTACAGGAAACAGATTGTTGGCTCTACAAACTCATGTAGGTGACTATTTTAACAAAATTACATCAAAATTATTTGAAACTCAATTGAAATGTGCAAGTATGCTTCAACTAAACACATACCACCATACATCATTTCTCATACTGAGATTACTTGGGCTTCATCTCAGTTGCATGCACTTATACCACCCTTTTTTATAATGAAGTCCAATGTCCATTCATGAGACTTTGTATGTTTGAGATAAACATTGAAGGTTTCTCATCATGTCACATACATAATTTAATGTTGCAAAAATGATGAGAAGAGTCTGAAATGATTATGAGAAGCACATTCATTTGGATTTTATCAAATCATCAAATAAAATACATCAAAACAAAGCATATGTTGGTAATGAACCTCTGAACTCTGAGAGCTTTTTGATGATCTTCCATGATATACAATACATCTTTGTATGTGATATGGACTCACATCTTCAAAAATATATCTATCTTACTACCTTATACTCCCTTAGGGCCAAATTTACAACTTAATATAGGAAAAAAAGATTAAATCCATGTTCAAAAACTTGAAGACAAAATGTGAACAATGAGCATATTAGATATCATATATATATCATAAGTCAAACAGACTTATCCACAAAACTTTTAAAAACATATGTATATCAAGCATCTTTCTTAGGAGGACTAGATCTCCTTAAGAAAGATTGCCAAGTTCTTCTTGCTAAGCATGTTTCTGGCCAAGTACAAATCTTTGGTAAGATTCTTGTTGTTTTCTCTTAAATGGAGATTCATCTTGTACATGTTAATTAGTTTTCTTCTCTGTATCCCTTTCTTCTTGATGTTCTTTCTTCGTTGATTTCACTCTTCCTCTAGTTCACCCATCTAAGTTTTTAGTGCTATGAATTTGGAAAAGGACCATATGTGGTACAAACCCATCCTAGTGGGCAATGCTACTTTTACAAAGGTAAAAATATGTCAAGAATAGTAATAATGAATCCTCAAGACAAAACCAACCTTTTTACAATGCAATAATCCACTATTGAAACATAAATGACTCGACTATTCTTGATTTTGACATAAAAACCTAGGATAAGTCACCTTTATGACCACTTAGTCACCCTTTGAGACCACTTGACATGAACAAAACTTGATGACTAGACTTATTTGAGGGACCCACCATGATAGATGACTAATAATTTCAAAGACTCAACAACTTGTAAGAACTCAAGCTACTAGAATTTTCTAGGAGCTAACATCTGGCTCCAACTGGGATGGAAACTTCCCTGTGACATTTCCAAGAACCTATCAGACCCTATGCATGTCCATTCAATATGAAAACCCTGCAACCTTCTCTGATTATTAAGATCAAACCACTCTTCAAAAATATACATCTTGGACTATATAGTGCCTAGTCCATTAGGTTATGGAGTCATCTAGTATTAAACTTGTACAACTAATCCTTTGAAAACTTTTGAGATCTGTCACTTACATTCTATTCTTGATGTAGTGAGGGAAACTCTTATTATTTATTGGAAACTCAAAAGAAATGTTCAAGTACTAAAATTATTCACACACACTCCTACTCTAATCAACTGTATTGCTTGTTGATCAAGTGAAATCATGCTTCCAATGAAGCCATATGAGTAACTTCATGTCTAAAAGAATCCTTTTCATGCCACTGACTAAAATATAATAATAAAAATATAACAATGACCATAAAAACTCTTTTAGGAGATCATACTCACTAACATATGCAAGTGATATGATAAAATCTGAAAACTTAAGAGAGTCTAAAAGATAAGACTCAAGGAAGGCTATCATGGGATCTTAAAAACCATTATCACCATCATAAAAATTCAAAATCATTGACTTCTCATGTATGTATTCCCCTTTTCTATATCCCTTTGACTCAGATCCATCATTATGATGTGTTGTCCCATTACAATAGACAATTTCTAAGAGAAAAGAAGAGATATGTTCTTGATCTCCTACATCACTGTCTCCATAATGATCAAATGAAGGACGAGTCTTAAAAAATATATCATAAGATAACTGTTGATTACTCTCCCCAACAATGATATATTTAAATATGTATCAAAACCAAGGAGATTTTCATTGGAGTTTTGAACAACAGACTCATAACTATCATCAACCATAGCATAATTACATTGTTGATCATCTCCTTACTGAAAATTAGAACTAGATGATATTCCATTAGTCAACAAGCCTTCATAAACTTTAAAATATTCCTCATCATCACTATATTTTTCAAATATGGGAACATCAGGATAAAATCCTAATGGTAGAGATGAATATTTCTGCATATAATCATCAACAATATGATTTTGAAACATATTTGAAATAACATCACCTTCTTCCTCATCATTATCATCCTTCTCATCTAGATTTGAATCAACAGGTTCATCTAAAACATCCTCAACAATGAATTCATCAATATTATCATCTACTCATTTAGGTTTCTGTGGTGAGAGATTTGCTTAGAATTTGTCAGAAGAACCATAGTGCTATTGACAGCTTGTCGTCGACGTTTCAGATCCACAACAGGATCCATCTTCAGGAAAAAAAAGCCTGAAGATGGATCCTGTTGTGGATCTGAAACGTAGACGACAAGTTGTCAATAGCATTATGGTTCTTCCGAAAAGTTCTAAGCAATATTATCATCATTTATAACCGGTAGATCTTCTTCTTGGGGAGTAGCAATAGAAAGAATTTCATCCTCACTACTAAAAGAATAAGCATGATGAATATTTGAATGAAATTTCTCACAACAATGCTCAAGAAGAATTTCCTGAGAAAAATACCTTTCACATAGATGATGGAATGCTAAATGAGATTCTTTTAAAGAAGTTATGCTAGAAGGAGGCAAGGATCTATACCATTTGTGATCACCCCCTTCCAATGAATACATAAGCATCTTCATGAGCACATCTTCATCATGTGTATTTAACTGAGCGATGCATTGATGAAATCTGATGAGTTGATCTGAAGGATTATCCTCTTTCCTTTCTGTGAATCTTGGAAGGTAGTCTCCCTAAATATCCATCGGAGGTATTGGATGTGGGAAACTGAGAATTGAAGAAAAGTTAAGAGGTGAAAACCTCTGAGCCAAAATAGAAGCAAATGCCTTAGACATTTGAAGTTTGTAGAACCACCACTAAATTTTTCCTTCATGGAGTCATCAAATAGAATATTACAACCAATATGATGCCCAACCTTTATCTATAATCAAAATCTAGAACTATGTCATCTCCTAGGGAAGATTGCTTCAAACTCCTCTCCCCAGAAATGACGCCAATTTGTTATCGCTCCAAGAGTCAGTCTAGGTTGTAGGTCGAGTGAGCTTGGTAACTTAATCAAATGCTCAATGAAATGTATGAAAATGGATCAAAAAATGAATAACTCATTCAATAAATCCCTCACTCAATACACACTTGAACATATCCAGACAAGATAATGCCCTCAAAAGTACTGATCATATGGTTTATAACTAAGATGGATGAAGAACACTCACTATACCAACAAGATCATATACATTAAAAACATACATGAAAGGTTGACTATAACAAGGAAAAGTACTTATGTTTTTGTCCACCAATGCAATGATTAAAGGACTTCAATCAATCATTTTATAAACAAAATAAATGAAAATATCGTTCAACTATAGGTACGGGAAAATATGAATGAAAAGAAATCTGAACAAGAACTGAGAGAAGTGCTTATATTCCAATATATATATCAAAAAGGTATTAACAAAAAGAGCATATCAAAGTCTAAAGTTTCAAACCCCCTTTAGCTCCTCCATTTGGTCCTCTTTATAGATATTACATGCTCATCTAGATCCAAAATAAATGGATCTTATAACCTCTTTAACTGTCTTTAGATATCCAAGTCAAATTCGAATTTATGAGGTGGATGGAAAATACAAAGTGTCAAATTTATGGAAAATGTTTCTCAAATATTTATCTATATCTCCCCAATCCAAATAGTTGTTTGAAATATAAGCGAGGGTTTTGAATAAGAGCACGTTCTTGTGAAAAACCTCTCACTTTCGAAAAATACCTTTCCATCTCATCATAATCTATCTCCAAAAAATATGACTAAAACATGAAAATGCATATTTTCCTGTTTCTTCTTACTAAAAAATAGGTCAAACTAATGACTTGTCCCCTTGATATATTCCACCAGGAATTCAACCCTCAAAGTGTATTATTATATTTTTGTTGGGGATCCCAAAAGATGGATCTAAAAACCACTTGGAAAATCAAAATGTAATTTATCACAAAAATAGGATTTGAGATCCTAAAATCAAGGGCTAAGAATCCCATTCAAACTTTGAGTCTTCAAATGCCATACGAGCCATCTTGGAGAAGAAAAATTCTTGGTCCAACTTTCATCACCATCTGGAGTATGATTCATCACTAGAAAAGTTGAATAAGAAGTCAAATCTGACCCAAACTCTTCCATGTTAAAAATAGTTTGGTTTGGAGCACAGATAGTGTGAAAAATCCATTTTGCACTGCAAACTCCTGTAGCTAGCTGTTTTCACAAAATTGCATCAAAATATTTTGAATTTTCAAGTTGAAGTTTGGATAGGCTGCATTAGGTCTAGTATAACATATTAAATGCTCCAAAATGCCGAGAAAATCCCAATCCCATCCATTTAAATCTCTCATACTTCCTTATGCACAGTTAGAGTTTATGACTAGGTATAAAACTTCAAATGCTTTGGGAATACACACAGTGTTCCAAAAGATTCTATACATATGGATGATTCCTTTAGACCTTGAAGAAGAACCCCTAAAACTTATTTACCATAATCATTTTCACCCTGAACTTTGTTTGTTGCTTGTTGAAGATGGACAAGTTTGCAATGCACTGTACAAGAAACATATTGTAGGTGCTACAAACTCCTGTAGGTGACTATTTTCACAAAATTACATAAAAATTATTTGAAACTCAACTAAAAGGTGGAAGTTTTCTTCGGCTGAACATATACCACCATAGATCATTTCTCATACTGAGATTACTCAGGCTTCATCTCAATTACATGCACTTATACCTCCCTTTTTTATAATGACGGCCAATGTCCATTCATGAGACTTTGTATGTTTGAGATAAACATTGAAGGTTTCTAATCATGTCACATACATAATTTAATGTTTCAAAACTGATGACAATATTCTGGAATGCTTCTGATAAGCACATTCATTTGGATTTTATCAAATCATCAAAACAAAGCATATGTTGATAATGAACCTTTGAACTCTGAGGGCTCCTTGATGATATTCCATGCTATACAATACTTCTTTGTATGTGATCTAGACTCACATCTTCAAAAATATCTCTGTCTTACTACCTTATACTCCCTTAGGGACAAATTTACAACTTAATATAGGCAAAAAAGACTAAATCCTTGTTCAACAACTTGAAGAAAAAATGTGAACAATGAGCATCTTAAATATCATATATATATCATAATTCAAACTGACTTATCCAAAAATATTTCAAAAACATATGTATATCAACCTTGTTTCTTAGGAGGACTAGATGAAGTAGTCTCCTTAAAAAGGATTGCCAAGTTCTTCTTGCTAAGCATGTTTTTGGCCAAGTACAAATCTTCAGTAAGCTTCCTGTTGTCTCCTCTTAAATGGAGGTTCTTCTTGTACATGTTAATTAGTTGGCTTCTCTATATCCCTTTCTTCCTGATGTTCTTTCTGAGCCGATTTCACTCTTCTTCTAGTTCACCCATATGTGTTGTTAGGACTATGAATTTGGAAAATGACCATATGTCCTACAAACCTATCCTAGTGGGCAATGATTCTTTTGCAAAGGTAAAAACATGTCAAGTATAGTAATAATGAATCCTCAAGACAAAAAAAAACTTTTTAAAATGAAATAACTCACTATTGAAACATAATGACTTAACTATGCTTGATTTTGACATAAAAACCTAGGATAAGTCACCTTTATGACAACTTAGCCACCCTTTGACATGACTTCACATGACAAAAACTTGATGACTAGACTGATTTGAGGGACCCAATATGCTAAATGACTAAGAATTTCAAAGACTCAACAACTTGCAAGGACTCAAGCTACTAGAATTTTCTAGGAGCTAACATAACCCACTCTGATACCATATATAACGCCCCCGTCGTTACGACCACAATGATGTACAAGGGTAATTTTTTTTCCCTTAGGATACTAGAATTGTCACATCATAAATAGGCAGAAATTCAAGAGATACATCATCATAACTAATAATGACATAATCAATCCATCGACATAGTTCATAGAGACACATCATAAAGATTAATAACAACACCTAATAAACACATTAACACAAGTAAATGACATCGCAATCTACACATAATTATAACAAATAACAATGGATAATCAATGTGTTAACACATGCAAATAGAGACACAATTCAATGCATCATGGTCAATTGAAGCGAAGTATAGATAATTGATCATCCATATCGCTGAATATTAAATAACTACCCACCCAACCTATCCTGCATGGTTAGGACCACCAGGACACATAAGCAACACTCAAGCGTGGGATTCATCCAATTGATTTTGACCACATAAGATCTTAGGGCTAGCGACTATTCTGAGGAACAAGGAGGTGTCTAAGTACCTTAATCAATCACTACTCATAACTCCAGTCTAGATTATTAGTCATACATTAACAGTATCACATGGCGCAAGAGTAATCGTCAACTTTATTTCCATGGCGTAAACGTAATAATAAGTTCTATCTTCATGGGGTAAGTAGTCTAATCACAACCAATCATACATCGACATAATTTATTACGCGTGAGTAATCTAATTACTTAATTAATCATAAATCAACATTAATTTCATAGCACGTGAGTAATAAAATAAAAACACAAGGCCAATTAATAAACCACAAAAGAATAGTAAATTCCTTGCAACAGATAAGGATTTATTTCAAGTTATTACAAGTAATGTTCATGTCAGGTCATTAAAATAAAGTACCCATTAGTGGTTCAAGTTTTGTGTCTAGATCCTCTACCCAGTTCAACTATACCAACATAATTTAAATACAAGGTCTTATCTTAACAATGCAATGAGAAATTGATACTAATTTACATAGCTCTTTTCTTCTGTCCATAATGAATTTAATCATCACAGGCCATACATAAGTAAGGACTCCAAGTTACTTTACACACTCGGTCTCAAAACTATAAGAAGATTAGCCATGATTAAGCAATATATAAGATTCATACGTTAACTTATATATTTATATATAAAGAACTAGAAGTCCAGTACCCACAGTAAAATTTCATATGCCCTTGACCCAATCGACACCTTGACACATGATAAAATCAAAGCCAGCTACCTGTTAAGGAGAACAATTACCAATCCATCCTAGACTATAAATTCACGATGGTATCCCAATCAAAGCATTAAGCACAATTTATGTAGAGAAGAGCCATGATAAAGCGACTTCTAGTGATTAAGGCAATCAACCCCTATCCATTTATATATTGTCAAATAAAATCTTATTAGCTTGACGAAAATTTACACAATTAAGCAAATGCATCGAGACTCCATGACCTACTAATATATCCATTCGAGAGGAGCTATGAAACGATAAATCAACTTAACAAGTAAGGGTTCATAATCCTTCTTCTTAGCAAGGAATAATAACCAACTGAAGATTGAGGATCCAATCCATAAGCTATTTCTGGAAGGAGAAAATATCAACACAACCTAAATCTGGTTGGGACGCGTTTTGGTGGCTAGAATTGGGATTTCTCTAAAACATAGTTTTGGGTATCGATGGAAGGGATAATTACGCCAGTGTATTACCCTCTCGGGAACTTAAGGTTCAACTGCTACGAAGGGATCTAACCACCATGCATTCTTTACGCCCGAGAGGTCTCAAGGCGGAGGGTTTGGAGGAGTCGCCCAACAAGAACGACAGAGAATTGACTGAGCAAAAAAACATGAAATCAACCACCCACGGAAGGGACAGAGAATTGACTGAGCAAAAAAAATGAAATCAACCACCCACGGAAGCGACAGAGAATTGACTGAGCAAAAAAAATGAAATCAACCACCCACCGAAGCGACAGAGAATTGACTTAGCAAAAAGAATGTAATCAACCACCCACGGAAGGGACAGAGAATTGACTCAGCAAAAAAAATGAAATCAACCAACCACGGAAGGGACAGAGAATTGACTCAGCAAAAAAAATGAAATCAACCACCCACGGAAGGGACAGAGAACGAAGGATAATCCACGTCCAGGTGGCAACCCCCTTCAAGGGATCTCGATGAAGGTTGGGTGAGTGAAGATCCGTCCATCAATTTCTAAGGCTCAGTCTGGTGCACATCTAAAACAGGCTCTCAGTTCTGTCAGGGTTCAAACATTGAGTCAATATTACGACTCTTGTTACTTCGATGAGAAGAGTGTGGAGATCCCGAAGCCCAGTCAGGGTTTAACATTCCTTTTAGAGTTTCCTGTATAGGCTCCAACGATGTGCAATAACTGGAAGTCTATATTGGTCGAGACCCCACCCATGGTATATGGAATCATTTACTCGAGGGCCGAACAATTGGAACTGGAGAAATTTATTTTTAAACGGTAAAATTTCCTTGCAGGGTCGAGCTCAGGTTATGTAACCTATTTAGTCTTGAAGGAACCCAACAACCTGAGTAAATTGGACAGTCACTAAACTAGTAATAAGATCGGTATTCAGTTATTCTACTCAGTAGCATAAAATGATCTTACCCCAACATTTGATGGTTTACATAAAAATGGAACCCACAAAAATCGAATTTGATAAGAGGGGGGGGACTAAGATTTAACCATTTGATTATTCGAGAGGCGCGCACATAAAAAATGCACAGGTAAACATTTTACGATTATTAAGTCACATAGCGATTTGACATCAGAGGCTCCATTAACTTAGTATTGACATCTCAACGAGGTATGCAATTTCCAATATTTATAATGATAAGAACGAGCCAAGATATTTGGATTAAACAGTCCTAAAAACATTGCCTCTTTCAACGACATTAAATCTACTCACATTAAGATAAACCATCATGGATTTAATTAAAATTTGGAAACTAGATAGGCCGCAAATTGATCAAGAAGGAAAATAAGACATAAGACATATCGACTTCTTTACAAGCATTCAAATTTACAATTTAGATAATAATACCGATTAATATCTATCAATAAAATACCGTGACCAATGAAGGTGATTGATGGAGGATGTTTCTCGGCGGCTGACAATCCTTCCTTCCTTCCTCCCGCTTGCCAATCTTTGAGACTTCACCGGTTCCTTCCAGCCAAAGCTAGGGGTACTCTTCTTCCCCCTTATCTCCTCGAGCCACAAAGGGACCACACACACAACTAGAAGACTCTAGCGACAATATTTCTTCGCAAGGTAGAGCCACCACTTTCTCTCAAGCTGGGTATCCCAACTCTCACAAGTGAAACTAGTCAAAATTTATGCAGCATAGCTTTACCCATAACCAATGTGATCCTTTCTCCTCCCTTTCATTTTATTTATAGGAGTTTCCTTAATAACATATTCCCACTTGCACAATTAATTCAATTTTTAATTAAATAATTTAGAATTATTCCCCTTGTACACTTGTCACCTTTTCCCCAACTTGCACAAGTAAATACATATTATAATTTAATTTAAAAGACAATTTCCCTCACCCTTCCTA
Source organism: Picea glauca (assembly GCA_000966675.3). Lineage (NCBI taxonomy): Eukaryota > Viridiplantae > Streptophyta > Pinopsida > Pinales > Pinaceae > Picea > Picea glauca. The sequence goes on from JZKD02S1624457.1 coordinate 424,436, forward strand.
AAAGTGTTCCTTAATTCGATCTTAGTTGTCTATTTATTCCCTTTATTCCCATTTAATGATTGACTCCTTACTGAATCTGAGTTGAGTTAAAATATGAATCTTCTTCTAGTTAGACTAGTGTTAACTAGACTCTAGATACCTTTATATCCGTACACATTCTTTCATCTTTATTCATTTCTTACCTTAAATTCCAATTTGGTATTTTCCTGCACATAGGTGTATTAAATAAATATTTATGTTTTTTTTTTTTTTAATTTCTCAATTGATTTACCTCGTTCCTATTTGATTTAGTTAATAATTTAGTTTTAGTCTTCTTACCAACTTAGGCTTAATTTTTTTTCATAGTCTTAGATTTTCATTTGGGGATTCACAATTAATTAATTCAATCCTTAATTTATTAATTAATTCAATCCAACAATGCTTAAAGATTTTATAGGGTTTAATTATTCTCTCAAGGTTTTCTAAGCCACCTAGATTCATTGACTCAAGTTTTATTTCCGTGACGTGCCCTTCAAGACACACACCGTGCTCCAAGGGTGCCACTCACCTTTGACTGGTTTTGGTAGTTGTCCAACCCCAACAGTCAAGTTTGAACACTTCATTCGGGCAACTTTTTGAGAGACTAAGGGCTTATAATGAATAAATACCCTGCCTTATTTTGGACCCTTTAGAATCTTTGTGAGTGATTGTCTCAATGTGTCCTCACGACATCGTGGATATCTCAAACGAGGTAATCGTTAACCTACAATTTGAGCCACGACGAGAGTGCTAGTAGGCTGTGACAGGGACTTTGCCACACCTCTCTCTCCATATTTAGTCTATGTGCATGGCCCCTTTACTCCTTATGTGAGTCATATTAGCAAGCAGTCGTCAACATGCATTCATCAACGAAACACTGTCATTGATCCATATACAACATCATAATATACAATCGATCATATGTCACATATGAATAAATGAAACACTCAAACCAATACAATCCACTTCCTAACTCAATTTGGAGTCCATGGAGGTCCATTGATGCCATCCATATCCACAATCTGTCAAGTGTCTTGCACACTAAGGGAAAAATCGTCAATAGCATATGTCAATATGCGTATATCAATAACGTCAAATCATAATCATCAACATCATAATAAAGATCTAGAAGCCAAATATACAATCATGTACTATAACCATATCACTTGCGCGCAAGTGTCCTCAAAGAATAAGTCGATAAAATGTGCTCACAAGAGATGGATGTTATAGCATGGTCAAGAGACATCTATGTTCCAGAGAGAAGTGAAGACGAAGAAAGGTTGCTAAAGAGACATGACATTAGGAGTAGGGTATCGAGTGAGGATACCAAGATTAGTGGGAGTAGGGTCAAATAAGTCAAAGTTATATCTCATTGGATGTTAAAACATGTAGCCACATTGAAGGAAGATGAGGCATAGAGCAACAATTCCAACGAAGTAGAATATGGAAAGGGAACCCTCCAAGAAGGGGAAGAGGCCTTATAATTTTGGAATGGGCTTGAGCAACTATAGGTAGGAAGGTATTTGGGACCCCTCACCAAAGACAATGAGAGAAGAAGGAGGAAGCCCCTCTTTGAACCACGCCCATTGCGCATTTGTTATCAATAAGAAAGAAATAAAGAAACTGTGGACATATGAGAAGAAGAAGAAGAAAGAGTAGAAGAAAGTAAAGGAAAATATATAAGTGGAGAAGAGGTTAATGTAAACAATACCTCACAAGGAAGAGTATCAATATCACCAATATCTAGCGGTAATTTAGGAGGTCATAGTACTAGATCGAGTATGGAAAACCATGACACAACTTTGAGGCTTCGCATGTTCCATGGGATGGGAAGGGATAATGCAAAACACCATTGATTTACTTGTGAAGCTATATGTTTGTGAAAAGAGTCACAAATGAGGCATCTAAAATAGTGCATTTGGATACCAAATTCAGAGATAGAGATGTCACTTGGTACATGAAGTACAAGGCTACTGAGTCAGCGCAACAAGATAGGTCCTTGATGGAGATCAAGAGAATTCTACTTAGGGAGTTTCATAATCCTAAATCAGAATCACAATGTGTGATTGAGATCAAGGAGATCAAATAGCATGATGGAGAAATCATATGAGACTATGACTAATGATTAAAAATATTGTACAAAATGACATTTCTGATCTAACATTTCTAATATAGAGAATGGTTTATTGTAGGAATCCTACCCCACATTCATGTCCCACTTAGCCAACATAAGGTGAAAAATCAAGTGGAGGTCCTAGATATTGCAATGTGTCTATATATTACGCCTTGCGGTGGTGATACATCAACAGGGATAGGAGAAATAAAATCTCAGCTTACAAATTTCACCATTCAATTAAAATATATTGCTAAGGCTAAGGTGTCATGCAAGTATGTGTAGTGTACTATGTGCCACATAGAAGGTCACAATAGAAAAAAATGTCCTATGTTGGGGAGCTACATGGCTACGTGAATGCCGAATCCATTTCCAACCAAACCTATCACCAAGTGTTGTGATATTTCCAGACAATGGAGAGATGTACCTCCCCATTTACCAACACTATATAAATATCAAAAGGCTACTCATACTCCATTTTGTGAGTATTGAAAATCCATGGGGCATGATGTGAACAACTTTATGTCACTTCAGTTGATGCAAGAGTGAAAAACATATTCCTTATAGGTCCAAGAGTGGGAAAACCAATAGACATCCACATGAATCTCAGAGAAGGCTGACTTCCTCAACCAACTAGATTCTTGGAAGGCACATTCTCTGAGCCTATTGGAGGACAAGAAAAATTGGTCATAAGTCCCAAGGAACTCACCCTCCATCTCTTCCAATGGAGATTTCTAGTGTTTCTATTACCCTTGAAGGCTTTTTTCTTTGGTTGTGGGGATATTCCACTCCCCCTCCACTTCTCCAATTTATGAAAGGGTGTGCTAGGGTTTACCATTCCTGCCCCTCTCTTATAGTTCTCAATGTGAGCATGAATAGGGTTTTCTAGTGCACATGCCCTTTTTGGGATCTGAATAGTGTGATTCAATATTGGATCCAGATCCATGGTTTTCCCATCCAAATCCAGATCCATAGGATACTGCACTATGGTTGGATCTATATCCATGGTTTTCCCATCTAGATCTAGTTCCTAATCTAGATATGGACCTAGATATTGATCTAGATATTTGTTTCTTCAGTATATGAAGACAATGCCTCCTACCATGAGAATTCTACATTTGGTAAATATTCCCCCATTCAAAACCTATCTCTTTATCTAAATGAACTCATGTGGCTCCAAAGAAGCTTCCTAACACCACAACACTTGGATACTTGTTTCTATCCGCCTATGTTTTGAAGGAATATGAAAGGTGATGTTGTTGATGATCCAAATTTATGCAGGAACACAAAAAAATACACAAATAAACATAAATACAAAGATGCAGCGGAAATAAAACTTCATTTCAATAATATCAAAGAAATGAAATTTGTCTACAGACATAATGGAAATAAACTAGATAGGGCGATGGTAGCTTATCTCTGAGAAGATATGTGGTGGATACAGGTCTCTGCACTCTGTGTTACAATGAGGCTCAAAGGCCTATATATTATTGAGAAACAATGGAAAACCCTAAACATCCAAAAACCTAACCCTAGGAGATGAAACGCTAGATTATGGGCCTCATTGGGGTAAATTGGTACATCAATTTCCCGTGGTCGTAACTTTGGCATCCTATCTTTGTTTGACACAGATGATACATCGTTAGAAATATCTATCCAAGGAATACAACCTTTAACAATGAATATCAAGTGTGGAATGAACTCGTATTTGCCAGATTTTTGATGCCCAAAAAATGTCGTTTAGGGCATCAAAATGGCTCCGGAAGTTGAGGTC
>JZKD02S1624457.1:441424-464131 GCA_000966675.3 Picea glauca
ATCCTTAATTTATTAATTAATTAAATCCAACAATGCTTAAAGATTTTATAGGGTTTAATTATTCTCTCAAGGTTTTCTAAGCCACCTAGATTCATTGACTCAAGTTTTATTTCCGTGACGTGCCCTTCAAGACGCACACTGTGCTCCAAGGGTGCCACTCACCTTTGACTGGTTTTGGTAGTTGTCCAACCCCAGCAGTCAAGTTTCAACACTTCATTCGGGTGGCCTTTTGAGAGACTAAGGGCTTATAAGGAATAAAGACCTTGCCTTATTGCACACCCTTTAGAATCTTCGTGAGTAATTGTCTCAATGTGCCCTCACGACATCGTGGATATCTCAAACTAGGTAATCGTTAACCTAAAATTTGAGCCACGGCGAGAGTGCTAGTAGGCTGTGACAGGGACTCTGCCACACCTCTCTCTCCATATCTAGTCTATGTGCATGGCCCCTTTACTCCTTATGTGAGTCATATTAGCAAGCAATCGTCAACATGCATTCATCAACGAAACACTGTCATTGATCCATATACAACATCATAATATATAATCGATCATATGTCACATATGAATAAATAAAACACTCAAACCAATACAATCCACTTCCTAACTCAATCTAGAGTCCAGGGAGGTCCATTGATGCCATCCACATCCACAATCTGTCAAGTGTCTTGCACACTAAGGGAAAAATCGTCAATAGCATATGTCAATATGCGTATATCAATAATGCCAAATCATAATCATCAACATCATCATAAAGATCTAGAAGCCAAATATACAATCATGTACTATAACCATATCACTTGCATGCAAATTTCCTCAAAGAATAAGTCGATAAAATGTGCTCACAAGAGATGGATGTTACAGGATGGTCAAGAGACATCTATGTTCGAGAGACAAGTGAAGAAGGAGAAAAGTTGCTAAAGAGACACAACATTAGGAGTAGGATATCGAGTGAGGATACCAAGATTAGTGGGAGTAGGGTCAAATAAGTCAAAGTTATATCTCATTGGATGTTAAAATATGTAGCCACATTGAAGGAGGATGAGGCATAGAGCAACAATTCCAACGAAGTAGAATATGGAAAGGGAACCCTCCAAGAAGGGGAAGAGGCCTTATAATTTTTGAATGGGCTTGAGCAGCTATAGGTAGGAAGGTATTTGGGACCCCTCACCAAAGACAATGAGAGAATAAGGAGGAACCCCCTCTTTGAACCACCCCCCTTGCACATTTGTTATCAATAAGAAAGAAATAAAGAAACTGTGGAGATAGGAGAAGAAGAAGAAAGAGTAGAATAAAGTAACGGAAAATATATAAGTGGAGAAGAGGTCAATGTAAACAATACCTCACAAGGAAGAGTATCAATATCACCAATATCCAGTGGTAATTCAAGAGGTCATAGTACTAGATCGAGTATGGAAAACCATGACACAACTTTAAGGCTTCGCATATTCCATGGGATGGGAAGGGACAATGCAAAACAACATTGATTTACTTGTGAAGCTATATGTTTGTGAAGAGAGTCACAAATGAGGCATCTAAAATAGTGCATTTGGATACCAAATTCAGAGATAGAGATGTCACTTGGTACATGAAGTACAAGGCTATTGACTCAGTGCAACAAGATAGGTCCTTGATGGAGATCAAGAGAATTCTACTTAGGGAGTTTCATAATCCTAAATCAGAATCACAATGTGTGATTGAGATCAAGGAGATCAAGTAGTATCATGGAGAGATCATATGGGACTATGACTAGTGATTAAAAATATTGTACAAAATTACATTTATGATCTAACATTTCTAACATAGAGAATAGTTTATTGTAGGAATCCTACCCCACATTCATGTCCCACTCATCCAACATAAGGTGAAAACTCAAGTGGAGGTCATGGATATTGCAATGTGTCTATATATTATGCCTTGTGGTGGCGATACATCAACATGGATAGGAGAAATAAAATCTCAGCTTACAAATTTCACCATTCAATTAAAAGATATTGCTAAGGCTAAGGTGTCATGCAAGTATATGTGGTGTATTATGTGCCACATGGAAGGTCACAATAGAAAAAATGTCCTATGTTGGGGAGCTACATGGCTACGTGAATGCTGAATCCATTTCCAACCAAACCTATCACCAAGTGTTGTGATATTTGCAGACAATGGAGAGATATACCTCCCCATTTACCAACACTATATAAATATCAAAAGACTACTCATACTCCATTTTGTGAGTATTGCAAATCCATGGGGCATGATGTGAACAACTTTATGTCACTTCAGTTGATGCAAGAGTGAAAAACATATTCCTTATAGGTCCAAGAGTGGAAAAACCAATAGACATCCACATGAATCTCAGAGAAGGCTGACTTCCTCAACCAACTAGATTATTGGAAGGCACATTCTCTTAGCCTATTGGAGGACAAGAAAAATTGGGCATATTTCCCAAGGAACTCACCCTCCATCTCTTCCAATGGAGCTTTCTAGTCTTTCTCTTACTCTTGAAGGATTTTTTCTTTGGTTTTGGGGATATTCCACTCCCCCTCCACTTCTCCAATTTATGAAAGGGTGCGCTAGGGTTTACCATTCCTGCCCCTCTCTTCTAGTTCTCAATGTGAGCATGGATAGGGTTTTCTAGTGCACATGCCCTTTTTGGGCTCTGAATAGTGTGATTCAATATTGGATCCAGATCCATGGTTTTCCCATCCAAATCCAGATCCATAGGATATTGCACTATGGTTGGATCCATATCCATGGTTTTCCCATCCAGATCTAGTTCCTAATCGAGATATGGACCTAGATATTGATCTAGATATTTGTTTCTTTAGTATATGAAGACAATGCCTCCTACCATGAGAATTCTACATTTGGTAAGTATTCTCCCATTCAAAACCTATCTCTTTATCTAAATGAACTCATGTGGCTCCAAAGAAGCTTCCAAACACCACAACAATTGGATACTTGTTTCTATCCGCCTATGTTTTGAAGGAATATGAAAGGTGATGTTGTTGATGATCCAAATTTATGCATGAACACAAAAAAATACACAAATAAACATAAATACAAAGATGCAGCAGAAATAAAACTTCATTTCAGTAATATCAAAGAAATGAAATTTGTTTACATACATAATGGAAATAAACTAGATAGGGCGATGGTAGCTTATCTCTGAGAAGATATGTGGTGGATACAGGCCTCTGCACTCTGTGTTACAATGAGGCTTGAAGGCCTATAGATTATTGAGAAACAATGGAAAACCCTAAATATCCAAAAACCTAACCCTAGGAGATGAAACACTAGATTATGGGCCTCGTTGGGGTAAATTGGTACATCAATTTCCGAGGGTCGTAACTTTGGCATCCTATCTTTGTTTGACGCAAATGATACATCATTAGAAATATCTATCCAAGGAATACAACTTCTGACAATGAATATCAAGTCTAGAACAAACTCGTATTTGCCAGATTTTTGATGCCCCAAAAATGTCGTTTAGGGCATCAAAATGGCTCCAGAAGTTTAGGTCTTGAAAAACTGCCAAAAATAGTAAATAGTGCTACAATTAAGGAAACTGAAAAACTGAAAGAAACAATGGTGGGGGTCCAAGTGGAATAGGTGGGTAGCCACCAATATCCACATGGAACAGTTGATTCCTGGGTAAGTAGTCTATCCACTTATTTCCATACCTACCCAGGAATTCTAAAAGAAGAGGAGCTATAGATATCCAGTTTGAAATTGTAAGGGATTTATCAAGATTAGTGGTATGCATACACATATACCTCCTCTCAGGTGGTGGACCTGGGATATCCTCTTGTGGCCACCCCTCTAACTCTTGGTTCTTGGGATACCTTTTTTCAAGTACTACAAAATCACTTATATCCCTTGGGGTACCACCAAACTCTCGTAGCTCACTGGTTGGAACTCCACCAACTCTCATTCTAGTTAGTACAAAGCTACATTGAGTGTTATAGGAAAAATCAGTAAGTGAAGACACAAAATAATCTCCCTAACTTCCACATGAAGCTATAACCAAAAAGGACAAAATACAAGTTTCACCTTAGACGTCATTGTCATATAAAATAATTCAGAGAGGGACAAGTGACATACCTTTTAAATGATGTTTGATCATTGTTAGTGTCGTCCTTGTCACTCTGTCTTTGGATTTTCAGGATGGTGAACCTGTTTAAGAAGCACAAACCAACAAAGAGAGAGAGAACAAAGATATATATATATATATATATATATATATATATATATATATTATAATGAATTATATGTATAAGATCAAGGAGTTATACAATAAAATCCAAGAAACCTTTATATGGAAGAAATGTATTGTTGCATTATATTAAAATGGAAAGTGGAGAATACAACCTATGCCTTGATGTTGCAAGATCCCCTTCAATGGATCTTTTCTCCAACACACACATGTTTTATCCAATACCTTTGATGAAGAAGATCCACAATCTGAGTTAGAGAGATAAAACAAATCTATCTCAAGTATAATCTATAGCAGAAATATTCATGCATATGAAAACATTAGCCTTTTTGATGAGAGATCCCTCTTATATAGGGTGAAATCGGGATGGATGAGGAGATTAAAATGATCCCACTAAATCAGAGAAGTGAGTAAGATCGAAACCGATCGAAGGCCACCTCCTCTTCTAGAATATTCCATACTAGAACATTTGTGAATTTTGACTTGTCCCTTGTTTAAGAATCATTGAACCCTATGCACAGGCAACCTCCAACAACGCCGCATTCCATATTTTGTGTAGTGTGTGATGATCAAGCATGGTCACACCCCAATCATAGAACATGGTGCAACGATATTCCTTTTCATAGTTTTTGAGGGAGGAAAACCAAACCACTTTTCTCATGTTGAAAGTCTCCTTTAATTTGTTCAAGGAACATGGAAGTGAGTTAAGTACATGTCGTCATTTGATCACTGAGGTGAACAAAATAATGTGTAATAGAATGCCCCCCAAATTATGAAGCTGGAACTTGTGACAGTTGAAATAGCTTGTAGAATGTGTGTGTCAAAAATAAGGAGCGCATCGATCGAGAACCTACAAACAATCAGACATCTGGATAATAATATGCCATATTCTGAGGTAGGCATTCCCATACTCAGAATACAAGTGACTCTTATCATAAGTTTCAAGTGAGTAATTGTTACACGTAAAAATTACTCAATTCGATGATGTATCATTTTCATTATCGCAAGTGTCACAATTTTGTCACAAGTGTCGCAAAAATCATATTCTCCCCCCACCGGTGTCACATCGCGAACAATATCATAAGAACACTTGAGATACCCTCTTAGACCGGTTAAAAGAAGGAATATATCATTTTGTGAAGAGTACAAACTTTCACCTTGAAAAGATACCATCAAAAAGGCATTTTTGGAGATCGACGCTCCCTTGCCCATTTGCAGGGAGCACTAGCCCTCTTTTCCCTCTTAGCAAGGAGCGTTGCAACCCTCTGTGGCCTACTTTGAGGGAGTGCCAAGCTGTTGAGAAAATCAAGAGACAAATCCCCCTTATCTATGACTTTAGATGAGAAGTATACGAGTCAGTTTGGCTCAAATCCAAGTCCAAGGTTGGATCTAAGGGGAGTTCCACAACTTATGGAGAAAAGATCCTCAACTTATCCCAAGAATATCTAAGGTGGTTAAGCCTATCAAAGCCTAGATAAGGAGGCATCCTCATGGTGAAAGGGAGGATTATAATCAATCAAAAGTATTTAAATTTTGATTTTGGATCATTCGATCAAGGGGTTGGATAAGGAGATCTTGGTGAGGCTGCTAAATCTGCATCTACACTTTGTAAGCACCTTATTTTGGTCTCATTAATACATCTTATTGGCTTGTTTCCTTCAAGATTGTATACATTTCCATGAACCTGTCTCATAGATAAATCTAGCTTTAAACTAATCATAGTAGAATAGGGAGTATGCTTTGTCTTTGTTGTTTATTGGATTGTAAGACTCATTGAAGGACTTGGAGATCAAGTTCAACTTGGACTGGGCGAGGAAAAACTTTGTAAAAAGATACTCATATCTTCTTCCACTTCTTTATATATTAGCTTGGCTATGTTTAAAGGATAGTCAATGTTCAAAGTTATCAATTTTGTTTCTTGGTCATAAGGTTCTAAGATATAAGAGAGAATTCACATGTCCGCAGGGGAATTTTCCTACAACAGAAATTGACAACTCCACTGGGGAACAAAGATTTAAGTTTTGGTTTCCTTCCTTGGTATTGTTTTATTATTTTCTCACCTTTATATCCTATTCACTGCATTTTTGTGGTTTTTAGATGTGTTGTTGGTCTTGAATTCATTCCACACACACTGATTTTCAAAGTTTTCTTGAGCCGCTTGATTTATGGGTTAAAATTCTTCTTTCTCAGAGACCAGTGCTCCCCTACTATTACATCTAGAGCGCTAGCACTCCCCTGTAGAAATTTACAGAGTGCTACAACACTCTGGTGCCTTTGACACCAGAGCACTGATTTTCTGCCCTTTTGAAAATTTTTGGGGATACCTTTGTTGGGTGTAATTTTTGGTCTTGTGGTCTGCTTAAGACTATTTCTATCAAGATGTGTCTACTATAAATCTTACAACCATTTGATTTCCAAGAGTTTTTTATGTTTTGTTTGGTTTTTAAAAGATATTGACGTCAATATTCCTTCTATTTCTATCAAGATGTGTCTACTATAAATCTTACAACCATTTGATTTCCAAGAGTTTTTTATGTTTTGTTTGGTTTTTAAAAGATATTGACGTCAATATTCCTTGCTTTGAATCACTCTTCCTCTTTTAGATCTGGAGTCAGATTGATACTTTCTCATTTATTTGATTGCATGAAAGTTGTTACAAGGATGTTCAGATATCTGTGCATTGCTTCATTTGATCTTTGAAGTTATCTTTCCAAACAATTCCTCTTGTTTGAGTTTTTGGTTTTTCTTTTTGAAAATTTCATTTTGATTTTGCTTATTATTTGATCATAATGAGAGTGCGATTTTTTTTATATGATGTTTTTCTTCCAGTAGCTTAAAATTTACAAATAATGAAGTCAGGTTGGCATAAGAATCTTTGAATCAAGTTGATTATATTTCATATTTAAACAAAAATAATTTCATGATTGGATTTTGGATATTAGGATCATTTCTGAATAGTTTAGCATTGAATTGGATTCTTGATTGAGAACAATTACATGAAGTCTCTGCATTTTAGTGTTTGACAATGAAAATAAAATTTATTCTTTTTCCCTTAGATAGAAGTTCGTTGAAAGAAAATATTTCTTATCATTTTTTATGCATTTTTTGGGAATCGAGTCATAATATCACCAGTTTCACTCTCATACACCTCTGAGTAAAGAATAGCCACAAAAAATCAACGCTAATAAAAATTAATCTAGAAAGTTTTATTTTTAGATTCCTCCACCAACATTAGACTAGTATTAGTGCTTTGGATTAGGCTGTAAGTACAACTCTCCAAAGCATTCAAAACAAAAATTAGCATCTTGCGATAGGGAGAGAAAATCCAATTTTCATATAGTCTTTATGGGATCCCTCTCTCACATAGTGATTACACATGAGGTCGCATTTGGGAGAGTTACAGAGATTATCCCTTCGTGGTTCAAGTGTTCGTAGTAGTCAGATCGTATATTGGGGTTTATTCTTGAGGATCAACTGTATTCATTTGGTATCGGTGCTTCATGAATTCTGAATCCATTCGAGGTCCTCTGGAGTTCTACCGGTCCACTTGTCCTCAATTCTCTTGAAGGATTTCAGACTTGGTATCCTTCCCATATATTTGGACTGGACTGTCATCTATACCCGTGCAGGGGATGACTGCGAGTTGGTGTTCTTAGTAGTCATAATGTTTAGGGTCTTTACACAAGGTGACAGTGAAGGTAATTCTTCACTGTACCTGGAACAAACGGTGGTCAAACTCACTCGGGCTCCTTGAAGGGTAAATCCACAATTACTGCGTGGAAGTTTGCACCAAGGTGTAAGTCCGTTAAGCAGGTCTCAATCGTAACTTTTCCACCCACTCAAATCCTAGCCCCAAATCCTAGCCCCTTCTTGATGTGATCACGCGATGTTGGATTTCATCACCAAATAGCACGATCATTTAAAGAAGGTTTGTTTGTTTGTTGTTATTCCGAGTTTTTTTAGCGTGTGTTGTTGTTTTAATAATTCTTCAAAATTGATCCTGTAGACAATAGAGGTCTTTTCCGATCACATAGGATGCAAGGGATGCCTTTAGAAGAAGGCTACGAACCCTTAAATCCTAACTCACCAGAAGAAAAATACCGTGGAGAGGTAGAAAATCAATCTGACGCTGGGAGTGTTGCTACTCCTCTGTTGGACAATTATGAAAGAGTGTTGGTTATGGTTGAAAATCCCACTCCTCACATTACACCTGTGTTGGAAGCTCCTCTTGAACCACTTTTTCTTCTATTAGACTTGCTCGGTAACGTCATAGAAGAAGAAGTCCTAGGATTACTTAAGAGGCTAGTTGTTGAGACATATATGGGATCCACAGAACCAATTTTTGAGGATGACTATAGGACTCCTATTCATCCTATCACTGTAGTAGATACACATCACACGCTTGCTCATTATGTATGGAGGAATTCATCGAGATGTGATCTTTATGATGATTTTGATTATATTCGACAACCTCTTAATCCTCATGACACTCCTCCTGTTGAAGCGGGCCCATCCAGTCAAACTATTGATCACCCCATCAAATGGGTTATTAATCCTACTGTTACGTAAACACAAGTCAATCCTAATGCTGGAGTCATCATCTCTAGTCATACCCAAGGCACTTCCACCGCTACCCCCACTTTTACACATTTTCACTCTACAACCCCTCATGTACCACAAGATCCTGCTGGAACTTCTTTACACCAAAGAATGCAGGCCCTTTCCATACATACACAATCAACCATGGGACATATACCAACTGGGGGAAAACCACCATCTAGTGGACCGATCCCTCCCGGAGTACAACCATACTATATTGGGCCTACCCCTCCAGGGGGACAACCACCTTTTCATGTTCCTTTCAGAGGACAACCTCCCTTTACTGGTCAAACCCCAATTGTTAATCCACCTATGGTAGGGGGGAAAGCTTATTTTTTTGGAAACCCTTCACAATCCCGGGGAGTATCTTCAAGAGACATGTTTAATCAACCCTATACTGGGGATAAATCATACCATAACCCACAAGGAGGAGTATTAAATTTTGTTCCTTCCAGACTATCTTATGGACAACCTTATCTGGGCGTCCCAAATCCTATCTGGGGTCCTCAAGGACAACAACCTTGCCCTCCCAAAGGGTCTAATGTTTATCCTTTCCATGGGGATAATGTGTATCCTCCTTAGGGACAAACTGTTTACACCCCTCAAGGGAAAACTGTTTATCCCTTGCAAATGAATCAATCGACTTATACCCCTCAGAATCCCCCAGGTTTCTCCCCACTCATGAATGTTCCTAAAAAATAATCGAATCCTTTTTATCCTGGTCAACAACAGTTGTATGTAGAAGGGCCTACTGGATACAATTACCCACCTCAAATTGTTTATGGCCCTACTTGTGTCCCTATGCCACATTAGTATCACTCTCAAGTTAACCACCAATTATCGTTCCTTGCAACTCTGTATCTCCCAAACTTGTCTTGGTTGACCAACGATCCTATACTATATTATCCATTTTGGCCAGTGATTCCTGCTAAATTACCTTATGATATCCCAAAGTTTGATGGTAAACCTAGAGAAGACCCAAATAACCATGTGATGAATTTCCATTTATGGTGTTCATCAAAATCATTAATTGATGATTGTTGTGGGTGGGAAATCCCTCCTACAGACTAGCACTAAGGGTTTTATCATGCATGCATAAATGGCCTAAAGATTCTTACTTTTTACCATCATCCCATGCCTAAACCCCATTACTCATATGTAAATACAAGGCTCAAGAGATTAAGTTGACATACCTTATTTTTCGTGTTTGATGTTGATCCCTTTTCACGCATGGTCATTCTTTGACTGCAACTCTCCTCCCAATGCTGACCTGCATTCACTAAAGACAAACAAAGAACTCAACTTGCAATTGATCTATGAACTAACGGGTTAGATATTTAATCAATCATACAATCAATATTCCAATAATGACAATCTCATATGGCGGGACGGGAAAAACAATTCTTTTATTAACTTCACAATGATACCTTACAATGATAAAGTTGGCTACTGCTCCTCGATCCTGGTCCTGGGCTCCTCTTTCGCTATCTTCCAACTACTTTTCTCTATACTTCCCTTTTCACAAGGATGGCTAAAGATTGGGACAAAGGGAATGTTCAATCAGGTATAGTTTCTTTACTATGATTCTCCTCTTCCAAATGGGATCCCCACCCCTTATTTTATAGGTTTGAGGAGCTAGGTATTTGGTCGAATGTCCGGCCATGCATGGACGAAAGGTTTAGTTAACTTACCCAAAGTTGTGTGTTCCATCAACAACTTTCCTTTTTTCATGCTTTTGTAGGTACACGCGGGCTGTCTTGGGTCAGCTAGCGTGTACACGCGTTCAATAATGGAGCATGGCACGTGGGCCTTTATAAAAGGGGTTTTTAAGAAGAGTTGTTCAACAGTGTTTTGGCAAGGAAGGAATCTAAGATGACTTGATGCCAATTAAGCATGTCTGGTGCAAATTAGGGTTATAACAGATACCCCCTAATGTGTATGGTCAAAAGAGCATCTGATGGCCGAAATACATTAACAATCTTCACCAATGTGCCAAACAAGTGAGCCAAGGGACCAGAAATCGAGAGGTGTCATCTGCAAAATAATAATTGTCTCTCTGAGGTGGGCATACCCATGCTCAAGATAAAATAAAATCATGGCTACCAATCAAATACACTGTAGATCCATGTCATATAACTATATAAAGTGTAGCCGCGAACAATACACAAAGGAGCTACATCTCGAGATTAAAAATATATACATGTAGAGTATCCATCTTCTAGAAGCTAATAAGGCCTGATGGCTAGAGATGAGGTCTTCAAAGCTCGAGCAACAACTTCAAAATCTTCAAAACTTAGGTAGGAGTGTAATATGAGTGTATGAATCCACTACCCAGAGGTCTTCGATGACTCGTTGGTCTTGAACTAGAGAATCTTGATGATCATACTGAAGGCTTCATTGATTTCGAACAAAGACTTGATTGGAAGTTCGGGATGGCCGGGCATGAGGGCAAGAGACAAACTGGAGAGGGGTTGACTCAGGCTTGGTAAAAACTTCCCTTGGACAATAGAACGACAAATGATGAGACTTAGGCAACATGGCATTAACATAAGTTTACAAGGCAGGAGGCAACGCAAACTCTCCATATGTTTGGAAGAATAACCAAATGGAGGAGGACACAACTCTATGTAGAGAGAACAACTTCCTAAGGTCATATTAAATCCTAGATTTTGACGAACAAATGGACAGATGTGATTTATC
The DNA here is from genome assembly GCA_000966675.3 of Picea glauca. Taxonomy (NCBI): domain Eukaryota; kingdom Viridiplantae; phylum Streptophyta; class Pinopsida; order Pinales; family Pinaceae; genus Picea; species Picea glauca. The sequence continues at coordinate 452,933 of JZKD02S1624457.1, forward strand.
CAAGGGCGACTCATTATGCTGCCAATAAAGAAAATACTTTTCCCTTCCTCTTTTTGGGGTATATTTGATTTTTTTGTCTTTTTCAATAATTTTGGAAGAAGAATAAAAGAATGTTACATTACAAAGGAGGAATGAGTGTTGCAAACATACAAGTTCGAGGCGTAGGGACAAGAATGATGTTCAAAGTAAGGACAGTCGGGAAAAATCCTCCAGGGGCCAAAGGTGTCAAGACGCAGAGGAAAAGTGCTACAGGGCTTGCATATAAGACATGATTCAAATGGTTCAGTTGAGAGCAACATGGAGCCACCATTAGGCCAAAGATGCGGGTATGCAAATGTGATTAATAAGACACACAATGGTAACGTCCTTCGATGTAAGTTTAACGAGCCCAAAGAAGGTAAGCTTGGTGGTTTTTCATATTTAGAGAGTCTGAAAAACGTAAAAGGAGACTCCACTGGGGTACCTTTTTCGAAGGTAGTCTAGTCGGTTCGAAAATGGGGTAAATTAGCACCAAAAAGACGTCTATTCAAAACCATTTTAATGAGTGTGATAAAGGCAATATCACTCGACCATTTTTTCATTTTTAAGGAGTCTGAAAAAAGATTAACTATGGACTCAGTCAGGGGTGTTCTTCTGGACCATTTTAACGAGTGTGAAAGAATAAGGTCACTCGACGATCTTTTCAATTTTAGGGAGTCTGAAAAGATCTAAACTATGGACTCCGTGGGGGTTCCGTTTTCGTACAGTTAGTCTCGTAGGCCCGAAAAAGTGTTAAAATGATACTTGGGTGTACTCTTCTAGAAAAATGAATTTTCTTAGAGTATACCTTTGTTCGTACAGTTGACTTTTCAGACTGAAAAAGGAGTAAACTACCGCCAGATAGACGTGACTTCAAATTTCAGTTTAACGAGCGTGAAAGGCCACAAGATCGCTCGACAATCTTTTCATGTTTAGAGGGTCTGAAAAGGGATTAAAAGAAGACCCGTTATGTTTTTTGGGAGTCCTGAGGGTGAGGTCAAGAGTGAAAAGGAATCATGAAAATGAGGCTCAAACTCGTAATTAGGAAAGAACTATGGAGGACTCCTGAGCCTATAGTCGTTAGTGACAACATGGACACCATCATGCAACCATGATTTAACTAGGGCATCCATGTTATGGTAGGCTCTACCACCAAATTACAACACTTCTAAAGTTGTAATGAGGGTTCCGTGCCGTAACTCGGTGGGATCGATCCTATGGAAAAGCGAAAAAGACAATGAGATGCAGAAAGTGGGGGTGGAATCCTGACTTAAATGCAATGAGCTAGAAAAAATGACTTTTTACCAATGGACTGTCCAAACGCCCAAATCTCAAAAAAATTTCAAAATACCCAAAGGAATACCTCCCTTGATCATACAAAGAAAACTCCCAAAGCATCTTAAATGATTTTCAGTTTAGAAAAATGACAAAAGGGTCCGAAAATTGAAAAAAACGGGCCAAAAAACTCTATAAATAGAAGCTGGCAGTTGACAGATTGCCAGTTGCGGACGCAGATGAACTTCGGGTTCAGGACGATTCTATGCTCTTTCTTCTTTGAAAGAGTTCCTAGTTTCATTCCTCCAGTGGTGGTACAAGGACATCAGGCCTCTCTTCTTGCAGTTTGCAGATGGGCAGTGTTACTACCACAACAGGGTGGTGGAAGGACCAATGAGTCCTTTGATGAGGACTTATTTTCTTGGTTGTCATGACATATACCATTCATAGAGGATTACCCTTATGCTGGGATTGATTTCTCGAGAGATCTTGAGATACCGATACGTCTTGGCGAGGAGCGAGGAGAGATGGGTAAGTTTGTATCGTTTTTTCTTTTTTTTTGTGAAACATATGTAATTTTTATGTTGTTTTATGTATATATATCATTTTTTTTATACTAGAGTATTTGACAGATATACGTCTATTATGTGCAGATGTGGGACCAGTGCGGCCTGTGGACTATGTGAGGAATAGGCTTCGTCCTCGGCCAGGGGCCGCACCTGCTGCCACAAGGGGACCAGCAACAATAGGAAAGCATCTAGTCGGTGAGGCTGAGAGGGTTTTGAGATGAGTTGAGAGAAACTTCACCTCGCTCACCTGCATAGTCCCTATGGTAGAGATTGAGGATCTTCCACCATCTATGCAACCTCGTGTAGTGGGGGCACCACGGACATGGGTCCGACTATTTCAGCATTTGGCAAACCCTGTTGATCATTACAACAGGGCCCATAGGCCTTGACCTTAGTTATTCTAGACTTTTCACATGTCGAGAGCACTACTTGTATATATGTTTTGAGGGCATAAGCCCCATGACTTGTTACTGGTCATATTTTTGAGGCGCTTGTGTCCACCTATGTACTCTGATGATTATGATATTATATATGGATTTTTATGTCTTTTTGTGTCTTATGGATCATATTTTCCTTTAAAAATGTATTTTACATGTTTATGTGTATGTCTTTTTATATGTGTGCAAGATGCTAGTCTAAAATTTGATTAGCTAGAGTATCTGTAATTTGGTTTAATCTTGTAGGAACATGAAAATATGTAATATAATTAAATCTTTGTTCTAAGAGACGTACCCTAAGGAATCGTCAGTGTAAAGTCGGATCATGAACACGGTAGACTCTATTTAACTGAGACACAACCAGCTGAGTATCTAAATAGACCTAGAGATGAGAGATACCAAATGACAGGGCATCACGAAGTAACTCAATAACTGCATTGCACTCGGCGACATTGTTTGTGGTGTCACCTAAGCATATACTTCCGAAAGATAATAACTGGCCTCGAGGTGTAAAAATTTCCCAAGCTGTGGAGGCAAGCCTCCAAGTGTGTTGGCTAGCACCATATGTGTACCCAATGAACACCTCTAATTCACTTGACATCTGCCACAGTGACAAAAGATAACATAAAAAATGACACATCCATAATACTAAAAGAAACTAGAAAGTAATAGTACAAAGACTATACATATGTTACAAAAAGTTACCCCTGCTGACCTACCTATGAGTAATAATTTTTGAGGTAGAGCCCATTTCTAGGCTCCGCCAAAGCATTTCCCTCAAAGTTGACCAAACGATATGCACCCTCTTTTAGAACCTCTTTTATGATGAAAGGTCCAAACCACATGGGTTTGAATTTTCCTGCCCCCGGGGGGTCCTTATCTTGGTCATAGACCAGGACAAGGTGGCCTTCACAGAAAATCCGAGGATGAAAGGACCGATCATACTAACACTTGAACTTATATTTGTGAGCCTCATTAGCTAGGGCCGCATCATGACGCTGCTCATTGAGCCGCTCAAGGTATAATAACCGTTCTTCAAGTGGAGAAGTGTCTGGCAATAACTGTACTGCCAATTTTAGGGACAAGATCTAACATTCTATAGGCAAGACTTCTTCCAACCTGTAAATGAGTTGAAAAGGTGAGAAACCAGTTGCAGTCTTAACAAACGTTCGGTAAGCCCATAATGCCGAGTATAACATCAAATTCCAATTTGACTTGGTTGAGTTGATCGTTCAATGTAGGATGGTCTTAAGAGATTTATTTACAGCTTCCACCTGACCATTTTCTTGGGGGTAGTAGGGTGACGAATGTTCTTGACGCAACCCAAGCTTTGATGTTAACTCGGTCATCATCTAGTTCTAAAAGTGACTACCATGGTCAGTGACAATCTCTCTCGAGACACCAAACCTTTCTATTATCTGGTTGAATAAAAAGAGAGCTGCAGTCTCCCCATCATTTTTAAACGTTGGCATAGCTTCGACCCACTTCGTGAAGTAGTCTATGGATACAATGATATAATGGTGCCCCCTTGCTGAAGGAGGGTTGCATGTAGTGTAATCAATCCCCCACTTGGTGAAGGGACCAACTATGATAATAGGAAACATGGGAGCAGGATGTGCCCTCATCTTCCGAGAGAATATCTGACACGGGTGACACTTCTTGACCGATTCGATACAATCTTTGATTAGTGTCGGGCAGAAGTAACCTGCTCATAAAATATTTTGGGATGTTGCCAACCCAGACAAATTATCGCCACATCCTATGATATGGCAATCGTTAAGCACGATAACTGCTTCTTCGTGAGTTAGACATCGGTGCAGGATGCAGTCTACACCTCTTCGATACAACATATCATTGAGTATGAGATAATTATTAGCCTGATGGTGTATATGGCAATGCTCATCATGAGAAGCAAAGGTGGGGCACTTCAAAGTCTAGATATAGATAAGTATATCTCTATACCAGGGATCCGAAGATGCGATAAAAAACATATCTCCTTTGATAGGTGACTCTTTGGGCACAACATCACCTGACTCAACCAAAAGTTCTGAAATAAGTTCTGTGAAGACCAGTGACTGTTTGGATTTCACTAAAACAAAATCTAAGTCAAATTCCTGGAGGACGACTACCCATCTACTGATCTTTTCGCCTATTACCCATTGTGTCAACACATATTGAAACAGATTCACAATGGCGATGACGGTGGTCTTGCGAAACATAACATAATGAAGGAACCATTGAACAACATGGATTGGTGCCAATGCAAATTTTTCGATATGAGAATAATTAAGTTTCCGTCTGACTAGGCCTTGACTCAGGTAATAGATCACATATTCTAAGAGAAAATCATCTTCCTGAACTAAGACCATGCCGATGGTGGACTCTGCGGCAGCCAAGTATAATAAGAAATCTTTATTATAGTTGGGTGGCCGAAGTAGAGGGGTAGTTGTGAGGGCATGTTTCAACGCATCGAATGATCATTGAGCGACATCGTCCCAATGAAAAGGAACATCTTTCTTCAGTAAGCGCATAAAGCCCTTTGTGATCTCGGCATAGTTGGCGATGAAACGTCTTAAAAAATTTGACTTGCCCTGTAGACTCTGAAGTTGAAGGATTGTGTGTCGGGGAGGCAACTGAACTATTTCCTCAACCTTGAGAGGATCAACCATGATCCTTGTTGTTGATACTATGAAACCTAACAAATGTCTTGATGTTACGCAAAAGATGCACTTGTTTGGATTCAAGCGAATCCGAAAGTAGTGACATTTCTCAAAGATAAGTTGGAGGTGTGTGGGATGATCCATTCTCTTGCGAGATCAAGATGCTAAATCATCTAAATAGGCCTCGACTATATGCTTGAGATCATGGAAAGGAAAATACATGGCCCGCTGAAAGGTCGCTCTAGCATTTTTGAGACCAAAGGGCATCTTATGATACGCGAATGTAACCCATGGACAAATGAATGTCGTTTTGTGTTGGTCTTTGGGTTTGATTTGTATTTGATTATATCTCAAAAAACTGTGCATGAAAGATAAGGCCTTGAAACATGCACATTCATCAATTATCTGGTTGATGAATGGTGTGGGAAAATTATCTTTTGGACAGGCCTTGTTCAAATCACAGAAATCCGTACATACACGAATCGTGCCCTATTTCTTATTGACTGGCATAGGATTTGACACCCATTGGGTCAAATGGATAGGATATATAAAAGTGGCTTTTAGCAGTTTCTCAACTTCAACCTTAATGGTTGTTGCTTTCCTGGGATTAACTGGATGAAGCTTCTACCGAATAGGCTTGGCATCTGGATAAGTTGTGATTTCATGTTTGACTATTTTTGGATCGATGCCTAGCATTTCCTCATAAGACCAGGAAAAAACGTCACGAAATTGTTTAAATAGATCTGTGTATATTTGAATCTCTCCGGGGGAACAGTCAACTCTGACGAAAAAATTCTCCACTATGCCAGGGGTTCTGGAGATATTAATCAGTATGGTTTCAACGATAGTTTCCATATTACCCTCAGCATAAACCTCACGTGTAGCTAAGGGATTAACAGGATAAGACCTATCTCCAGTCATAGTCAAGGTGAATTCATCGGCTTCGATTCTTCTTAACTCTGGGAGGAAGTATGATCTATGATGGAGATCGTCCCAGGGTTTGTTTGGACTAGTCGTTGCTTCAATTATTACTTCATCGGAAGGCAAGACTAAGTCTAACGAATCGGTGTCAGTGAGAGAGCCTTGAGCCCAAATAGTCTCTAGAAGTGGATCTAACTCTTGAGAAGTAGTTGGATCTATGTATATTGGTCGAAGCTTTCTGGACTAAAGAGTATGCTACTTCAGCTGCGGACAAGGGCATGGATATGCCAAGGTGTCCTGTCCCTTCCATCGTGGCCGATGAGGAAGGAAGTATCCATGGATCATTGAAGTAAGTCATGTGAAACGAAGAAACTTAGAAAATCTTAACCTTATGGTGGTCAGATATGAACTTGACATCGCCTTGAGGAGGTGCACTACTATATTGGGCGCAAGTTACGATGAAATATTACGACAATTTAAAATTTTGTCATATTTTTTTTTTGACTAAATATACTTTTTTTTTTAAGTCCAAATGTTGGTCGCTCTTGCAACCAACCTTCCAAGTTGGTCATTTTAATGATGAAAGTTGGCCAGTAGAGATACCAACCCCTAGTTAGTCGCTATAGTGACCAACAATGGCATGTGTGAGAGTCAATGGTCATTTACGACAAATCAATCCTATATATATCTCAGTTACGGGAAATTTTCTATAGTTGTGACAATCATTTTCTACAGTTGTGAAAATCATTCTGGTGTTTTGATGCAATGGTGTTTTGGTTTTTTATGAAATCTTGATTTCAATTCTCTTTCAAGAAGAGAAACATTGAATTGATCAGACTCTACATAGTTGAGATTTTGAAGTTTAGTACTTAAACATTTTCTATGTGATTTAGTAATTTGGTGCTATTGAACTATTTTATGGTTTATTTTCACTCAAATCAAATTTTATGGTTTATTTTAACTCCTTAGAAATATTTTATGGTTTATCCACTTTTGATCGAGTAAAAAGATTATTGATTCAAATACAATCACTCTAATTAGATTCAATCACTCTAATTTTGTTCTTATATTTCATGGAGCTTCTTGAATATCTAAGTATCCTTGCCTAGTAAATTTACATTTAGGGTTTCCTCCTTGAGTTGGAAAAGAACCAACTAGAAGTGAAGAGCAGTGGATTTTTTATTGATATTGGGCATCAATACTCTTGTGTATCACTAAAGCTACCCTAATTTTTATTAGGGACTTAATATTATATAGTGTGATTTTGGTTGATAATAGATCCACCTCCTCTTATTAATGTTTCATGCTTTTAGGATTCATCCTTTGTCCCTTATTTTTTCTGAACATGATGTATAATTTTCATTACAAATATCTAAATATATACCAAATTATTTGAATAGATTTGTATATTGTACTTATAATGTTTCAATGGATTTGTTGTAATAGTTAATTACAATGTCAATTCCAGATGAGAAAAGAGAGCTTGTTATGTTAAAGCGGCACATGGTGATTCATGGTGATGGGAAATGTTCTTGCCCTTGTTGTGAATGCAAGGGTTTTAATGGAAGAAGGCTACCTTTGAAATTAGTTGAAAAACATTGTAGGGAGAATGGGCACGTTGAATGGGGCAATGCATATCGTCCCATGGTAAGTAATTAGCTATTATAGATCTTTAAGGGTATTATACATTAATTGTTTTTTTTTAATTTATGTTTCAAAATAATATTTTTGATATACTCTAACTGTATTTTATTACTTCCATTATTTTTATTAAAGAAAAATCATCCTAAGAATGTGATGTTTCCTCGCAGGAGACGTTTTCATAGAGATAATACTGAAGAACAAGCTGAACTTAATCGTGTGGATAATGGTGATCACATTATTCCTATGGAAAATGATGATATTAATAATACAGTTGATGATGATGGGACAAATAGATTGATCCAAGACATTTATAATGCTCCAATGGATGATGATGTCAACATGGAGGAGGACAACTTGCACGATCATAATGATGACAGTGATGAGGACAATGATGATGAATATATTTTTGATAAACCTATCCTTCAAAATGCCACTGAATCCTTATATGAAGGCACAAAAAAAAGTGTTATCTCTGTTGTAATGTTGTTGGTCAACTTGAAGGTATCAAATGGTTTGTCAAACACATGTATGACACAGATCCTAAGGTAAGAAACATAATTTTACAGTTTTATGCAATTTTCAATTTTTATTTTATTTTATTTTCACTGTCAATTGATGTCTAAATTAAGGATGCAATATTTATAATGATTAATATAATTTTCATTATTGAATTTTTTTTTTGTATATTATTGTTGTAGGTTGATAGGTGAATATTTCTTACCATCACCAAATAAGTTACCTCACACATACCAAGAATTATCTGCCATTCTAAAAGAAATTGGAATGGAATATCAGGCTATTGATGCATGCCCCAGTGATCACATAATATATTATGGACAATATGCATCTGAATCAGATTTCCCACAATGTCAAATCAATAGATATCAAATTGATCAGTTAACAAAAAAGGTGCCTCACAAGGTTCTTCATTATATTCCCATAATTCCATGCCTGCAATGACTATTTAGATGTTAGAACATAGCACAATTTATGGATTACCATGTACAGAATAGAAGTGAAGATGTTGTTCTTCGAATGCCTGCAGATGGTTCTTTATATAAAAATATCGAAGAAAGATGGCTAATTTTTAAAGAAGAACCTTGTAATGTTAGGATTTCATTGGCAACTGATGGTGTAAATCCATTTGGTGAGCTCAGGTCTATCTACTTGGTGTGGCCTGTTTTTGTTATAAACAATAACCTTCCTCCTTGGATGTCAATAAAGAGAGAGCACACAATGTTGGCAATGATTGTTCCAGGTATATTTTTATAACGATATTGTTTTTTTAATGTTTAACATTTCATTTGTCTTGTTCATTGCACAATGTCATATATGTATACAAGGTGTAGTAATTATGTGAATTTTTTAACCATTTAGGTAAGTACCAAGTGAAAGATATGAATGTATATATTGAACCTCTTGTTAATGAGCTGTTAAAGTTATGGGACGACATCACTATGTACGACATCTCTAGACCAATAGGTCAAAGACGATTTCAATTCCATGGGATTCTTACATGGACAATTCATGATGCACCGGGACTAACACATTTTTGTGGTATGTAACACAGTATTGCACTTAAATAAGTTAGATGTTGATGATATTATAATGGTTTTTTTTAAATAATTGCTTGTTATATAACTAATGCTGCCATTGATGTGCATCTTCTAGGTTTGCAAACAATGGGTAAATTTGCATGTCCAGTTTGTGGTCCTAGGATGAGATCTTGTCGTTCAAGAAGTTTAGGAAAGGAGGTGTTTGATGAATATAGACACTTTCTCCCTAAGAACCATAGGTATCGAAATACCGATAAACATATTTTCAATGGTATAGAGGAGAGTGGGATAAAACCATGAAGAATGACACCACACCTATGGAAGTTGGAATATAATAGATCAAATCGTTAATGTAAGTCAATCTTCATCATCGTATGCAATATATTACATTTTTTAATTGTGTTGAATTCTTATGTCCACTGTGTATAATCTAACAATTGTTGTGTTAATTTCATTTATGTAACCAATAGTTGGTCGTCAAGGCATTGATCTGCTTCCATGAGGAATGAAAATTTTTCCCAAACAATTCAATAGGTTGCCCTACTATAAGAAACTAGAAATAACTCATTTGTTCGACACAATGCATATCATGAAGAACATAACATAAATGTTGTGGAGAATCTTAGATGGATGGCGTGACAAAGAAAAAAATTCTAAAATTTGTAGTGACATTCAAGAAGCCAATCATGCAATGCTAAATATTATTGATTTAAATAGGACTAATGGAGTCGATCGAAATAGCCTCCCATGGTTATTTAAAGAAGATGAAAGAAATTTTGTAAAAGAGCTCATTCGAAAAATTATATTTCCAACAAGATTTCCTTCAAACATCAAGAATATATTAACAAAGAAAGGTGAATTTGGCGGGTTAAAAACTCATGATTGGCATACCTTCATCAAGGTAATTTCTTTCATATATTTGTTATGTATTGGTAAGAATCGATGTAATATTTTTAAATTTTGTAAATATATTGTTAATATGAAATCAAAAATTTATTATTGTTCCATTGTTTTGTTACAGTATGTGCTACCTCTATCTTTGCCTGACAGATCTGACAACAACATAAAACAAGTTATATAAGACCTTGGAAAATACATGAAGTAAATAATGACAGATGAATTACATATTATTACTTATATGTAATAAAAATGTTGTAGAAGTTTTTGATGACATGTGTTTTACTTGTAATATTCATGTATACAATATTGTCTTTGTTGAAACATATTTTTTTCTCATAACATTTGTAGGTGGCTCTTATCTAAATAAATCCAGAAGGAAGATATAAAATATTGGAAGAGAGAAATTCCTCGTTTAATGTGTGCAATGCAAAAGTATCTACCTCCATCATTTTTCAATGCGTAAGAACACTACCTCCTACACCAGGTCGAGGAGATTGAATTGTGTGGACCTATACACACAAAGTCAATGTGGATGGTGGAGAGACACTTGAATTCATTGAAGGCTTTAGTTAGACAAAGAGCATGTCCTGAGGGTTCTATTGTGGAGGGGTATATGGTATATCAAACGTTAGTGTATATTAGCGATTATCTTCCTGATTTAGGGAGGAAAATTAATATGCATTGCATTTGGGGTGTCAATAACATAAAAATATCTTAAGTGGAGGTCTTGGTCGGGAATGGTAAAATGAGGAAAGTGAAAGGTATTATATTATTTGATTTTTATCTATACTGTATTTCTTCAATTTATATTATACCTCCATCAATTATTATTATTCATTATTCTTACTAATTTATATTTTTTTCATTGTAGTTGGTCGAGTGTGGGATGCACTACATTTATACATTGCTAACAATATTGATTGGATGAAGCTATGGATAGAACAATGTGAACAACATGATGGTAGGTTATCACGGGAATGGATGGCTACATTAATTAAAAGATCTCATCGTAATGAAGATCACAAACTTATGCAGGGGGAGATTGATTTAGCATATGGTTTAAAAGATAAACAGGTAAGCATATAAAATTTTACCTGCACGTTTTGTTATTATACAAAATGTTAATGTATTATTTTTTAATATTTATTAAGTTTAAATACATTTATGAATTATTAATTTATTTTGTACTTGTCGGGAATATTGCAGTTGAAGCACCACA
>JZKD02S1624457.1:464181-481449 GCA_000966675.3 Picea glauca
TATTATGGAAAATTATGACAATACTGATGATGATGTTGATATGGCCAATCCATTCGACGATGATTCTGAAATACCAGATGATGATACAGAATATGATGAGTTGGATGAAGAAGAAAATCAATGATATTCCTACATGGGGTGAGTCATTTGTACTATAGATCTCTTATGTTTTTTTTTCTTTCATGTAATCTTAATGTCGTTTTTAATTATAGTTGTTGAATCTAGATAGATTGGGTATTGGGGGAATGACAATGTTCATGATGAAGATGATATTGACGATGTTGAGTTTGATGAAGAAGAAGATGAATGATATATATAGGTATGTGTGTTATATGATGATCTTTATATGTTTTTATTTTGTATAATATAGTATTTTACATGTTCTTTATTATTTCATATTAGGTATGGGGAAATTGAGAGTGATGTGATGGGGGGCCAGGGGGGCATAATTAGAGCTTCCACCTTCACATGGTTTCCCCTGTTTAGTAGAGAATGAACTATTCTCAAAACCAAGAGAAGCTCATGAAAAACAATGTTTTCTCATAAAAGTTGACTTGACTTAAAGAACTTAGCCCGAAAGCCAAGTTATGGTTCCAATTTCCTATGCCCCGAGCTAGTACCTGCACACAAAGACAAATAAGCTTAGGCATTCTTGCCATTTTGGCAAAAAGATATAAAGGGATTTTTCATGGCAGTTTCTAAAGGTGCGTGAAATTGGAAAAACTAACAACCCAAAACTAAAAGGGATCAATACACAGACTGTCAATGAGAGGTGATATGGCTGTGGTGTGTAGGAATAGGCCTAGCACCTTCAAAATTATTATTCTCCAAATATCTTATACAAATGTTACAAGGAAATTGTACTAGGACTAGACATGGGTAACAATGACCTTTGAATGGGGTCTTAACGACATGGGAGGGTTTCTGGACTCAAATTTGACTCGGACACCCACTTTCTTTCATCATAAATTCATCATGTGATATTACCTCCCAATTTGTTATCAGGAAAACGAGTGTGAAGAGGTTATTCTTGCATATTGGAGAAATCAAGGGGTTGATTTGACTATAAATAATGTAACAATATTTCTTAGTTTATTTGATTTAAATATGGATAATGCAATGATATTTCTTATGAATTATATGTATTAAATCCAATGCAATTTGTGTTGATTTATTTATTAATAAATAAATAAATATTATTTAATTTTAAGTTATGGGGTTATATTGTCATGACATTATTTATAGTTTGGTTGAAAAAATGTTATTTAAAATGTATTTAAAAAAATATATAGTGATATTGGTGGTAAAACTATACGAACTTATCAAAATTTCAACCCTAAAAAAGGTAGTTGGAGTGATAAACTAACCTTAAAATAGTGTTAGTTTTAAGATTGATTTCAATGGGTTGTTTGCAATAGTATTGGATTTTTAGGCCATGGTTCAAAAAAGGTTCAAATTACCATACCCACTATCCCTTACGACCATTTACACAAGCATCCTTTGACACAGTACAAGCCCTGAACAAAGAAATCCCTTAACATATCAATAACATTAACCTTTATGACCATGTGCACATTAGACTTCCTAACACTTATGATCATATTTAATATAATCATACCTAACCAACAAGACACTAGTATACCCCTTAACTATTATGACCACTCACATAATCACCCCTTAGCACACTATGACCCCAAACAAGCTAACCCCTCAAAACTACACCAACCCTCTTACATAACCACCCCCGACACATTTTGACCTTGAAGGCACTAATCCTCCTCCAATTATCTCTTTGAAAATATAAAAAATATTGATATTTGTTGACCATAATGTACCACTATTGATAATATTGACTATATAAGACATTATAGATCACGATTCTCCATATTAGCCACATTGACTCACCAAAACCTATCGTGTTTTTCCCACAAAAATTGTGCCCACTTATCTACTATCTATTTAACCATTATCTTGATAATTCCATCACATACAAACCTACTAAACCAATAATCTTGATAAATGATTAACCCTACACCCTCCTTAACCATATGGACCAATTTTGGCAATTGTTGACCATGGTGGATGATAGTTGATCATGGTTAACTTGATTAATTGCATTAACCCACCAAAACCTAGGTCACTCACCCATGAACATTGTTCCCAATTATCCATTAATCCATGATCATGTGTCATGATAATCCCATTACTTACAAACCTCCTAATGCAATAATCCCTTTCACCCATCAACCCTTGACCCTCATTTACCATGTTAACCACCATTTATTATGGTTTATCATCATTTACGATTGTGAATATAATTCACCATGGTGGACCATAGTTGATCCCAGTTCACCATATTAATTGCATTGACCCACCAAACCCCAGTATCCTTTCCCATGAATTTCATGCCCAGTTATCCACTCATCACTAACCACATTACTCAATGATATCATCACCCACAAATTTCCTATCCTAATAAATCAATCAACCCATCAACCTTATACCCTCATTGACCATATGGATCACTATAGCTATCATTGAACATGATTAACCTTTAATGATCATATTGAATATAGACCATATGTGCCATGGTTCACCATATTAACCACATTTAATAACTAACATCTAGCTTGCTCACCCAAAAGCATCCATTGATTGCTTAGCTCGATATTCACATCACCCACAAACCTACTAACATAACAACCCCATTAACTCATCAATCCTCCATGCTCATTGACCATATGGACGACTATCGACTTCCATTGACTATTGTTGACTATGGCTAACCAGTATTGACAAATACGGCCCTGCCACATCAAGACTGTACGGATTGTACGAACTGTACAGTCAATTCAAATTTGCATATTTGGAAAAGCGGACAAAAAGGAATATGTCTCACATACCATTTGAGCCTATTCAAGTTGCATTGGGATCATGAGGTTGAGGCCTACGCACGATTCTGTTTTGAAGCAATTTAGAGAAATTTTATTTTTGAGCATATTTTGATCCCCTGGATCACTCCTCATGTTCAAGATCTTCCTTCTTTATATAGATCATTGGAAGAGGCTTGAGAGAGAATCTAGATCTTCTAGAGAGTAATGGATGCTACAATGATGTGATTTCCAAGGCTCATTCCGCAAAGAAACAAATTATCCCTCTCTTCCCTCTTCAAAACCATGTGAATGTAGAAGGTTACAAAGGGTGTCCCAGGTTTCACTATAGGTAACCAATGACACATTGCTTGTTGTCCATGTATGACAAGAGACACTATACAAAAATATTATGAATCATGAGCTAGAGCTTTGTCTTGGATTTCATATTCTGTTGTATTCCCTTATGGATCTATAGGAAGGAAATTAAGGCTATATAAATAGTGTAGGAATCCAAAGGTGCTAACCAATCATGAAGGATAATGGCATCACCCAGTAAACCCCACACATGAAATTTTTTTGAGGCCATCAAAGAACAACAGGTTAACGAACCTATAATACCCACCAATGTAAGGTTCATGGGCCCTTGACTAGGAAAGTTTCACCTACTAAAATACACTAACTACAATGTTAAGGACAAAGGAAAGTTTCCCGAGATGCATTTTGACTAATGTACACATAAAATCTATGGGGCACATAGGAAACATAAGTTGGTCACTTAGAAATGGGTCAAGCCCCATTGACAATCTAGTGTCCTAACATTGGTTCATTTCCCACAATTTGTCCAGGGTCATCCTATTAGGATGTGCATTTGACTCTTGCTTAGCTGATTGCATGGTGGATTCCTTTGGCTTGATAGAAAAAGCCCAGTTGATGAGAATACCATGCATTGAGTTTCAGGATTTCCAATGAAAGGTGAGGATGCAACGAAAGGTATAAAGACCAAGGATGTATCCCATGAGGATATTTACGCTAAGCATTCTATTGTAGGGGGACCTTCAGGGTGGGAATTGTGGTTATCAATGTCCAAAGAGTCTATCTTTATACATAACTGGTTTCTTACAAATTACTCTGCAAGTGTCATAAGAACGAATGTCCAGTCAAAGTTTTCATTGCTACATAAACATTTGTCATTGCAGTCAATATGGATAGGGCATGATATTTATTAAACAAGTTTATGGAATATTTCTTGGACTCCCAGGACTTGGGTAAAGAATTTCACTATAGTTGGATCATGTTATTGATTTCCATGATCATGTCGAAGCCCTGTCTAGGCCATGAGGATGACACAACCGACCAACCACCCATCGCAACACCCAAATTCCTCACAGTGTAGCACACTAAGGACCAACAAGTCTAGGCCATGAATCACCAAACCTTCCATAAGTGGTACATCCAACTCATCCAAGAAACTAATTCAATGTTGCGCATCCCATGCAATATCATGGAAAGGTATAAGGCCTACATCTAATTTGACTACAATTTCCATAATTGATTTATTTACCCACTTGCAGAGACAAAGGAAGAAACCACACTGCTTCCATTCTATATCACTGAAGAAGATATATAGCAGGGCGTCAAATAATGACCCGACTACTTTAAACCTATACCTGAGGGTGACTTATACCAACACGAGACATAGACCAAGAGGAACCAATAGAGGAAAAGATAAAAAACAATGCTACAGAAATACAAGGCATCAACACCCAAGAAACAATGGGAAGGGACATCACAAGGAAAAGGAAAGTGATCCTTGGGTCAAAGGACACATGCTGATCCATAGAGGGAGGCTAACAAGGACAAAGGCCCGAAGAGGAAAAATACACAAACACCATCAATGCTAGCACTGATCAACCTAGGCTCTAGCCTGTATCTAGATGACCATTTGCACACACCAACACCCCCATCGAAGCTCCACTCAATGCCCAATGTGGAAGAGATCTGTAGGTAGTCTACATAGCACATAGTGGTTCCTGATCAAGTTAGCAGAAAGAGAAGAAAAAAAGGAAGCAACAAAGGGTTGGATAACAATGCCATGGCACAAGTAGGAAGGAAGATTATCACACCCATATCGAGACTCATCAAGGAGCTCAAGGCACTCCATAGCAAGGACATCACTATGCATATTGATATTAAATACCACCATGAAATGATGTTCACTACCTGCAAAGAAGTCATCGACACAGTTAACAAAGTTTAGGCCCATTTACCCAGTACAACTGAGGATAATTCATATATACCCAAACCTCACAAGCTTCTCGTGGTGAAGGAATGAGTCCAGTTCTTGGAGACACATAATCTTGAGCTTCAAGAAAAACTCAAGTGGCCTACAACAAAAAAAAAAAAAGCAAGACCTACAATAAAAAAAAATAGAAGTGGCTGAAGAAGCATTGAAAAAGGGGCAAGTGTGTATCACTGACTTTGCAGGACTGGTCAGGTACACTTTCAGACTCTAGAATCACCTCGATAATGCCCTCAAATTCCATGCCATTGAGGAGAAGATCTAGAAAAATAAAGCATACGTCATGAAAAAGAGGTAAGCTCTATCTCCCTTAACCCCTATTGAATGGAAAGTGGCCATGACATCGATTGCCAACAAACTTGAAGATATTACAACAACCTACACTAAACAAAAAACCATCTCTATCATCACACTAGACATGACGAAAAAAACCCATATATGTATTACAATCAATTTTTAGCGGCAACCCCAATGCTAACAAAGATGAACTAGAACAACTGTCACTCTCTAGTGGTTACAATGACTTATGGCGAGGAGGTCTGCCAGTTGACGCATTGATTGCAAGAAAAATTTGACGAGGTTGATGGTCACTTTTAGGAATTCATCGAGGAACTAGTGAAAAAAGTGTTGTCAACCTCCTCTCTCCAACGATAAACTAGCGTCATTGGCTTGAAGATGAGGCAACTAACAATGTTGGGGGTCTTTTGGCATCCAAGGTTTTGTACAAGATGTGTGTAGGCCAGAAACCGAACATTGTGCGTGCATCCGAGAATAGGCAACACCAAAGGTTTTGAAGAATCTATGTGTGCACAACGAATATATACTATGGGCGTGCCCATGAAGTCACATTACATAGTGCCAAGGTTCAACATTTGCACCAACCAAATGAATACTATGCACGCCAACCAATTTTTGTACTGCACACAATGAATCAAGAAGAGACTGCACACAGACGAAATCCAAGCGTATCTTTTGGTAATCTTTGTAACTGATTTTTTAACAACCTGAATGATCATGGGAAAGGTTATGGATGAGCTAGCAAGTTAGTTAAGATTTCCACACTTTACGAATGATCTGGAGGATGCATGCAGACAAGTAAAAGTCGAGGGATTTTCGTTCACTAGAGAGAGCGAGTAGAATAGGAAAGCAATAGAGTAGTGGAGTAGAGAGTTCATCGTTGTAAGAGAGAAGTAGGTTGGAATGGAGTAGGAGTCCAAGTCTAATTTTGTCATAGTTTTGCATAAGTCTATAATACAACTAGAAAATGTGTATGAATGAAAAGAAGGGAGACTAGACTTCATGGCGTACCTCTAATATAAATTTGCTTCTAAATGAGGTTGAAGTGAATGAATGAAATATGAAGGCCTTTCTCTTTACATTTTTTGTGTTATGGTTTCAATGCATGTCTCTTAACTCTTTTTTATGTATAGTAATCTATCACTCAAATATGAATCAATAAATGGTTTATTTTTTAGAGGTTTCTTGTATGTGTTGTCTCTCACATACTACATAAGACTAATCATCTTTGTGATTCTCATGGCATCTTGAGTAAAACCTTGTTTATCCTAAAATGAATATTGAATATGCCAAAGCCTTGAGCTTTTGTTGATAAAACTTAACAAATCTTAAATCTTTAACGACCAAGAGTAGAATATGACCACACTACTATGTTATATCAGCTTTCAATTTATCATGTAAAAATATAATAATTTTTTTTATCTCTCAAGTTAGAAAAACACAGTTTCATCCTGCTCTTATACCTAGTTTCATCCTTTCTATAATTTTTAGGCTCTTATACCTTTCTATCTTATGAAATATGTTCCATTTCTATTATTGATTCATATACTACAATAATCAAAAGCCTCTCCTCCAATCTAAAATCCCAAAACTTCTTTTTTTGCGATTCTAAAATTTATGTGTTGTCCTTAGATTATGTATCGCACTACACCCGTGCGGATGATGATGATATGTGTGGCTCTTGATCCTTCACTGTCTTCAATTACACAGAAGTGGCATCGATAATAATTGCTATAAGCTGCTATTGATGCATTCATCACCTTCAGTTTTTTAATGTAACATGCTGAGATCCAATTTCTTAAGGTATGTATATGTATGTAAATTTTATTAATCAAATTTTTGGAATTAAAAAAATTTCATACACTAATTTAATGTCTGATTTGAGAGTAAAATTAAAAATATATTATTATTATTAATAAACTATAACACAATTCTGTAATTTGAAAAAAAAATAATTCTTTTTTTAATTTTTTATTTTGAACTCTACCTATAACTCTATAACTCTATAGGTATAGACCGAACCTTTTGATAGTATTAAATCAATATACATCAAATATTCAAAATGAATGTATTTAAATTTTGTGAGATGCTATTCTGGTAATGAGAAATAAACGTTGGCTGGCAGCCATAAGTACAAAAGAATTTATTTAAATATTGTAAAATATTATTATGTTGATCCTTAGTAATATCATGGTAATGAGAGGCAAAAGCTGGCAGACAGACGAAGATATATGTCATGGTAATGAGAGGCAAAAGCTGGCAGACAGACGAAGATATATGTCAATATATTCTCCATTGCTAGAAATGCCATCGTTGTCTTTTTGTCATTGGACTTTGTTGTCATGGTTGTTCATCTTAATGTTAGGAATGTTTTCAATAAAATTGTTAAAGTTTTATTAAATTTAAAACATATTGATTTTGTATATATATTTTCAATGTTTTTTTTTATAAGATATAATTATGATCATGGTATTATGTATATTTTAAATAATGAAGTAAGTTGTCATTTTTTACTAATTTTTATTGTCAAAAATCCAGCCATATTAAGAGGGGTGTGGTCCACACAAGTTAAAATTAATAAAGGTGACAGATTGTATCATCCCATGGTGTTTTGGGAGTTGTTCAATGCCCACTTTTACTGTGCAGTTAGCGAGAGTTTGTTCTTATCTTAGTAATGTTGACTTTCTTCCTTGCACTTTTAAAAACTAAGAGGTAATTTTGATCTTCTAAATTAGGGTTGACCACCTCCTTCTAGTATCTTAATTTGACATCTTTATTCCATCCCAAATGATTTGATTTAGCCAATGACTTCTTCTTGTATTCCCCAATGATTTAGCCAAGATTTACAATCTTTATGCCATAGAGTTTGAAGCAATTTTGAGGAACCTCCTAACATTCATGTTGTTTATCTTGTTCTTGTACACTACATATATAATCATAGACATGCTCTCAATGGGGGAAATGATTTCTTATACGAGGATAGAATTGAGTATATTTCCTTTAATTTTGAGATATTAAGTTATAAAATTATTTTCGATCTTTGTAGGATTCTCTAGATATATGTCAACCCCAAACTTCACATCTATATGATATAACCAGAGTGACAAGAGTGTGAAATAAGAGTTTATTATAATTTTTTTTGAGCTTAGAATAAGATTTCCACCCTCCATTTATCCTTTTTTCATTGTTATAGTTCCAATTGAGATTATGGTGGATATTAATTCCAAGATACTTGTATGAAGGAACTTCCTCCAATCTATTGTTGTCATAAAAAAAACGTATCATATGTGATCCTTTTGGATTTAATTATCATAAGCTTTGTTTTGTTAGTGTTCATAGTCATGCCCCATGCTAGAGGAGAAGTCATTGAGGATTATTAGTTTCTTACCTAGGTCATAGGTACTCTTCAACATAAGAACAAGATCATCAACATAGAGAATGAGGATGATGAATATACTAGCAAGAGTCAAGCCAACACAACCTACATCCTCCAAACAATCTTCTAACTTATCAATATAGATTCAAAAAAAGGTAGTGGATAGGGGACAACCTTGCTTGACTCCTATATTATAGTTAATTTCTTCCGATGAGCCCTTAGTGATCTTAAAATTGGCAATAACTTTCACATATAGGCTTACTACAACATTTCTTAACTCAAAAGGGATTTTCAACTCTTCTAACCCAGATCCGAAAGTGTAGATCAGTTAGTGATAAGGTGCACTATTAAGGCACTTATTGTGATCTCACTAGTTCAAACCTTGCAAATACGTGTACACCTGGAGCTGGAAGTTATAAATTATATAAATATAATTTTATTATATAATAATCCTTAGTAAGGAAAAAATGGATTGCACCAAGGGTTTGGTGCATGTAATGAAACATAAACACATTTAGGGAAATGTAGTAGGTCATTTCTCCTAGTCTTCTTTGTCTTAAGGTTAAAAAGAGAAAGAAAAATTCCAATATGGTTTTTGTCAAGAACTAATTATCTATGGATATCCACAATGGCTAAAATCATGTTGGATCATGAGCATATATCCACCTTAAATTTAGATCTATCATGCCCCCTCGACATAGCTCTAGCTTAAATATAGTTCTATCATGAACGAAAAGGGTGCAAACCTTTCCTAATCTAAAAACATTTCTCACCTCGAGGGACTTATACCTTTCTACTAGAGTTAATATGGATCTATGTCATTTCTTCTTATATATATATATCTATATATATATCTCTCTCTCTATATATATATGCATTTTCATTAGTATAAAAAAAATACATTTTCAGGTGCCCATGGAATTCATAAGTACTTTTAAGCACTTTACATGACATTATGATGTCTAATCCTTCATCGCCAAAAAAACATAAGTTCGTATATAGTTACATCAAAAAGAAACAAAAAGGAATTAAAAAAAGAACATTAGTCTTTCATCTATAGATTAGTGAAAGTTGATCATTATACAAAATCTAAGATAGAAATTATAATAGTTATAGTCAATTCCATGGGTCATGATTATATATTCTAGTATGTCCATTCTAGATTACTAAAACAATCCAGGTTCCTCGTTCCAGTTCATCGCCAAATTTGGAGAGTCCATCTGCACCACTATCCTTGTCCTTATAAATATGAGATAGAAATGTATACGAGAAAGATGTCAGTAGATCAAAAAATTCCTAATACAAGGGTTGTAATGTGAAATTCATGAGTGAAATTTCTCTGTACCTCCATTGGATAACTAGATTTTAGTCTCCAAAAATTTGTAATTGGGTTACACCATATTCTTGTGCAAGCTTCAAGACCATCTTTAAAGGAATCAATTCATAGAAATTATTATTTTCTTGACCAATTTCATATTTAAAAGAAAGATTGTGATCTGACTATAAGTATAGTATGCCTCTTGAGCCTCCTTTAGAGGGGTTCCACTATGAGGCACCTTAAAAATAATCCCATGGAATATCCTTATTTATAGACACTTCAACTTTCATATGAGAGATAGATTTTTCTTGCACTTTTGGGTAGGAATTTAAAATATTTAAGGCCTAGACAACACATTTGAGGGGAAGTGTCTCTTTGTCTTCAAACAAATTTAAATTTCTAGAAAGACATAGTCCCTAGGCTATGTTAAGTGGAAGTTCTCTAATCTTGGAAGTATCCTTTCTATTACATTAGGTTCTGTTAGCGTCAGAAGTCACTCCTGGATTGCTTGCAGGAGCAGAGCCTGACACCCATCAGTTTAATGTCATGATTTGTTTAAAGGGGTGATCAAATGGAGGAAAACTCAGAACAATATCGTCTCAACTCTGAAATTAGGCCAGGCATGCATGAGCGAGTGAGGTCTTAGATAAACTTCAAACAATGAGTTGTAATAAGGGTGAGTAGGTGGAAGACTTTGCATGAGAAAAGTGTAGGGGACTGTTTGAACATCCAGATTCTAACAGACTATGAGACAAGGCATCTGAAGGCAAGATCTTCTTACACCCAAATGCAGGAAACCAGAGAAAACAACAATGCAACAATAAATCATTTATCATAACATAACTGTGCTAATTCATACGAAGCATTCGATCATGAACTCTCTGGCACGAGACGAAACACAGATGGAAAAGGAAAATTGTTTGTCATAAAACAAGAAGTCTCAAACACATATGCATAACCAGGAAACCAGAATGGTTGTTAAAACTTTACAGTTGGGAGCTTCTCTCTACCATCGATAGATACAAAAATGGCGAAAACACCTACATATACTCAAAACAACCGCAGCTACAAAACCGAGACATCACATTAAACACATTGCGTCTACATGGCTTCTGACAATCTGCGCCTGCAATCTTAGAATAGTCGTGCACCAACGACGGACGCAATCGGACTTCTGACAGCTCCCTAGGCGAATCGACGTGCCTTTAATTTGTTGCCGGACTTTCCCATAATGGCGGAGACGATGTCTAACCACCACCAACCGCCTCAATAAATGCTTTCTTGGGATTGAGGATGGTCTGACCAACCCGACACCTCGAGGACGTGGACGACCCTTCGTGTTGCCACCTGGATCAGCTGAACGACCCGATGAGAAGGCATGATGGCCAGCGCGAAGGATAGGGCACATAATAGGAGTGGTGGCACTGGCCTCATGAGGGCGTGGTGTGAAGTGACAAGGTGTGAGAGGGATTTCAGAGGAAAATACATGGCGGTGGACAACAGGCAGAAGGTGGTAGGAGACGAGATATGATGGGATTGCTTTTTAGAAAGAGACTGACGTGGAAAGAGCAAGACACATGGCAGTCAATGAGTGGATGATGAGATGGGAGAAGAACCATGTGGACCAATAAGGGGGGGAGATGGACAAACGTCGGAGGATGAGGAAGGGGTTAAAGGGCGCGAGCCTCATCGCACGACCAGGGAGAGAGCAGGTGGCACAGAAGGTGACATGATGGGGAAGGGGGCCCCATGCTGGTTAAGAATAGAGCAACTGAGAAGGATGGGATCCTCTAAGCGTCGTTGATCTGGGCGCATTGATCTCAGCCGTCGGGAAGATGCGTGCTCAATTCCGGACTCCCCCCCTCCGCTTAAAGGTAGAAAAGCAGGGGGGGGGGTCCGGAATCGCCTCGCGCGCCATTGATCTGGGCGTTTCAATATCAGCCGTCAAAGAGACGCGCCCTGGATTCCGGACCCCCCCCTCCGCTTAAAGGTAGAAAAGCGGGGGGGGGTCCGGAATCGCCTATGTGTCGTTGATCCGGGTGCTTTGATTTCTGTAATCTAGATCCTCTTCCCGTTTACCACAGGCACGCTTGCGTTCCAAACTTTAGGATAAGTGGGTTTTTAACCCATTCTTTTGCATTCTAAGCTCCCTTACAAGAAATATCGCTAACATTTGGCTCCATGGGAGATAGAGTCATCCCTGTGATTCTCTAAGAACTCTTTTGCAGATTCAGTGCCTTTGTTGTTGGGCTATGGAGTCATGTTCAAAACCTCCCGCTGTTGAAAATACAGTCCGAAAAATAAAAGTAACAAAATAAAACTACATGCTCAAAGGAGGTTATTTATATACAATCCTAATGCTACTAAAATATTTTACATGGGCTAGGTGAAAGAAAACTTCCACCATAGCCATTCAAGTAGCTTCTTGGATAGAATCTCCTTCCTTATGTCGATGTTCACCAGCAGATGGTGTAACCGTGATAGCAGAATAGTTACACTCTTTGAATCCTCCTTACAGGCTGGAGTTGAGATGAAATAGGGTAGCTCCAAGGCATAGGGGGAATTCCACTCCATGTATTTGCTGACAGGGTCATCGAATGAGTGGCTATTTCCAAGGAATTGGTGAAACACAACCTCTTCTTCTACACAGTTGTTCACATGCAGCCGAATGTTTCTGATAACCACAGGCGGGTGAATAAATGAAGTAGGCTCACTGATATTAGGTGGTGGCTGCTCACTGACTGGCTCTGCGCAGTCTGTAAACTGCATCTTCGACTGCTCCTCTGGTTCTTCTGGTGCCTCTTCTTTGCTCTCCCAGGGGTCAGAGTCGTAATCATCATAGATAGGACCTGTGGGAAAGATATGCTTGTTGACTGGATCTTCAGTATATTTATAGTGATCAAATGTAGGATAAGCTTGCTGCTCATCATCACTATAATATACATCAAAGAGGGGTTATTCTTCATTGATATGTCCCTCCTCCAGAACAATGATCCCATTGAAAATTTCTATTTCAGGGACAGTGGGACCTGCTGCTTCTGGCTACTCATACATAATCCTTCTCTCTTTAATCCCAGGTAAACATATATCGCGAGAAACCCTCTGGGGGAAAAGAGAAGAATCATATTCCACAACTAACCCCTCTTTTAAAAAGAGAGGGTATTCGTCATCATGAGTAGAGATACTAGGAACATCTTCTTCAACCTGATACTCCAGTGAGCCATCTACCATGAACCACATCTTCTCTGCAAACTCATAATCTCCACAAGAGGCATGCTGATCTTCATGAAGATCTAAAAGAACAGATGCATCTCATATGATGTCAGATGCTTCCGTTGTGGGGCTAACACAATTAATATCATCCAACACCTCTATATTTTCACAGTAGATGCCTTCTTCCATAGTAAGGGCCCCATCATGGACATGGTCTTCAAGGCCAACAAAGGCTTCATGAAGCGAAGAAAAATCTTCGCAACAGTTTTCAAACAAGTGAATAGCTGGATAGTAGTCTTTGCAAAATGAATTGAAAGCTGTATGAAAACCTGTTAAAGAGAAGATGCTTGCAGCGGGAAGAGATCGACACCATTCAAGAGAAGCTCCCTTCAATGAATACCTAAAGAGCTTAATCCGGACATCCTCATGCGTGATATTGTGTCGGTGGATAGCCTCATGGAAGTCCAGTAAATGCTCAGGCGGTACGTCCCAATCCTTTGCATGAAATTTGGGGAGGAAATATTCCCAGATGTCTCTATCAGGAAGTGCATTAGGAAAACCAACTATTTGAGAAAAGTCACAGAAAGCAAACCTTTGAGCCAGAATTTTCTCCATACCGAACCAGTGGAGTCGCCAATCAATCCTTGAATCATGGAGTCGCCAGGTGAAAAATGTGCATCGTTGAATGTGTCTGGTCCTTGTTCACCATCAAAGGCCAGATCTTAACATTATCGTTACCCCAGGAAACTTCTCAAGCTGAGAAAGCAGTTGTTGAAACCTTCTCGAGAAAGCTCCTTAGGGTCAGATTTCAAGTGTGCTAACAGTAGTCACAGTTGAAACAACAAAGTGGAAACAATGGAATCGCCACAGTGGAGTCTCCAGGTGCATAGTAGCAATATTGAAGGGCTCTGATGTCTGATGCACCTTTAGAATCATAGGCTCAATGTCGTTCTGCCTAGGGAAAATCTTCAACTTCTTCCCTGGCAACGGCGCCATAAATGTTAGCGTCGGAAGTCACTCCTGGATTGCTTGCAGGAGCAGAGCCCGACACCCATCAGTTTAATGTCACGATTTGTTTAAAGGGGTGATCAAATGGAGGAAAAATCAGAACAATTTCGTCTCAACTCTGAAACTAGGCCAGGCATGCATGAGCGAGTGAGGTCTTAAATAAACTTCAAACAGTGAGTTGTAATAAGGGTGAGTAGGTGGAAGACTTTGCATGAGAAAAGTGCAGGGGACTGTTCAAACATCCATATTCTAACAGATTATGAAAGAAGGCATCTGAAGGCAAGATCTTCTTACACCCAAATGCAGGAAGCCAGAGAAAACAAAAATGCAACAATAAATCATTTATCATAACATAACTGTGCTAATTCATACGAAGCATTCGATCATGAACTCTCTGGCACGAGACAAAACACAGATGGAAAAGGAAAATTGTTTGTCATAAAACAAGAAGTCTCAAACACACATGCATAACCAGGAAACCAGAATGGTTGTTAGAACTTTACAGTCGGGAGCTTCGCTCTACCATCGATAGATACAAAAATGGAGAAAGCGCCTACATATACTCAAAACAACCACAACAAAAAAACCGAGACATCACGTTAAACACATTGCTTCTGCATGGCTTCTGACAATCTGTGCCTATAATCTTAGAATAATCGTGCACCAACGACGGACACAATCGGACTTCTGACAGCTCCGTAGGCAAATCGACGTGCCTTTAATTTTTCGTCAGACTTTCCCATAATGGCGGAGACGATGTCTAACCACCACCAACCACCTCAATAACTGATTCCTTAGGATTGAGGATGGTCTGACAAACCCAGCACCTCGGGGAGGTGGACGGCCCTTCGTGTTGCCACCTGGATCAGCTGAACGACCCGATGAGAAGGCATGCTGGCCAACGCGAAGGATAGGGCGCATAATAGGAGTGGTGGCACTGGCCTCATGAGGGCGTGGTGTTAAGTGACGAGGTATGAGAGGGATGTCAGAGGAAAACACATGGCGGTGGACAACAGGCGGAAGGGGGTAGGAGATGAGATATGATGGGATTTCTTTTTAGCAAGAGACTGACGTGGAAAGAGAAAGACACATGGCAGTGAATGAGTGGATGATGAGATGGGATAAGGACCACGCGAACCAAGAAGGGTGGGAGATGGACAGACGTCGAAGGATGAGGAAGGGGTTAAAGGGCGTGAGCCTCATCGCACGGCCAGGGAGAGAGCAGGTGGCATAGAAGGCTACATGACAGGGAAGGGGGGCCCACACTGGTTAAGAACAGAGCAGCTGAGAAGGATGGGATCCTCTAAGCGTCGTTGATCCGGGCACATTGATCTCAGTCATCGGGAAGATGCGTGCCCGATTCCGGACCCCCCCCCCCTCCGCTTAAAGGTAGAAAAGCGGGGGGGGGTCCAGAATCGCCTTGCGCACCATTGATCCAGGCGTTTCAATCTCAGCCGTCAAAGAGATGCGCCCTAGATTCTGGACACCCCCCTCCTCTTAAAGGTAGAAAAGCGGGAGGGGTCCGGAATCACCTGTGTGTCATTGATCCAGGCGCTTTGATTTATGTCGTCCAGATCCTCTTGCCATTTACCACAGGCACGCTTGCGTTCCAAACTTTAGGATAAGTGGGTTTTTAACCCATTCGTTTGCATTCTATCCCCCCTTACAAGAAATATCGCTAACAGGTTCCAAAGGAATTTTCAAGATTTCTTCCTTACCAGAGATTCCCACTCCATATTAATATTTCCATCTCTTTCCATACCACCTTGGAGTGTGGACATTGCAACATGAGATGATCTATAGTTTCTTTTTATTGGTGACATTGACATCACCATCCTATCCCTATAAATGAGTGAGTGCAAGCTAATGATATTCTCTCATGACGCTTTAGTGGAAATGAAAACATGGAGAAACAACAATCTATTAACTTGAAGGGATTATTCAAGGTACTTTTACAATGAATTTGAATATTGTGTTAAAATATGAAACATATAAGAAATTGAATTAGATTTCCGAATATACAACTTTTGTTCATAGAAATTGTGAATAACTATGTGAAATTTTATTTTTCCTAACAATGGTATGTTTTTTTATAGAAAAATATAAGGTATATGTCTCAGTTCATGCAAGTGTTGAGCACCTTAACGATGGAATTTCATTCCAAAAACTTGTATAACTGCAGAGAACCCATTGTTCTAGTGTGGTGCATTTTTTGAAAATTTATGATAGTCAATATATCCTAGAAATTACAATGCCTTCCATCCGTGTAGGCTAGAAGGGTCTTAACATGATAAAAATAATTTATTTTTCTTTTTAGATCATATATATTGATCTCTTATTATGCGACATATAAATCATTTTAGAAATGGTTGAGTGGAAAAAAATTATAGAGGAAATAAAAGAGGTATGTATTATAGCATTTTGATATATGAAAATACAAAAGTAGATTAAAAATAGTAAACAATGTTAATTAAAAACAAAACTATATATTTGGAATCTACATATTAGACTCTATCTATGCCTATAGTTTCTTCAATAGCTGACTTCGATAGCCTAGAGAAAACAACCTCAAAAATATGGATATAGAGAGGTATTCACAAAAATTAAGGTTTTTATCTATTTGCAGACCGAATCACTATGTTTTTCATCTGAACCTAAATCTAAGAAAGCCAAGTCAGCATACACATACGCCAAAGTTGTCATTACTGCACAAACAAATTTGAATTCTAATGAATGCATAGACAGTATAGGAATGTGCAAGCTCTCTAAAAACGTTCACACATTCCTAAGAATGATCATACGCTATAGGAATGTCCATGTGTTACAACAATGTGAAGGCACTCCTATTTCCTATTTCCTATCCGCCCTCCCTCCCACTATCTCC